>JABUQX010050073.1:0-19231 GCA_015478945.1 Trachelipus rathkii
CAAGAGAGAGATTGGTAATAAATTATCCATGATTGCGGACCTCACCACTGCGATCTGGGTGAGAACTAGGCTAGTATAATGATATAGAATACGATATTAACTTATAATGTGGATATTTTCTTGTGTTAGTATTTCGAATGGTGCCAAAAAGCACAAATAAAATTGGCAGCAAAGGCGAATAGAAAGGAGTTAATGTCACCTAAACCTGGAAAGGAACGTCAAGACCACAAGAAATCAAAATTTTTATTGAATATGAAACTAAGAATAAGAAATTGGCTACGATGTTTTAGAAAGATCGAATTAAAAACGCACTAACTCCATAGGCCTTTGAACTATAGTTTATACCTCACAGGAAAGGTATTTGAAACCAAGTAGAGGTTTTGAATATGAGAAGTATGCTTTCATGATAAAAATCAAAGATTACAAATAAACTTCCCCCCCAAAAAACATGGTTGTAAAAAAATGTGATTTCAGAATCTCAGGAATTGTCTCTCAATTGCTGAATTCTCAACTAAGCGGTCCTGTATCTTAGAAAACAACAGAGAGTTACTACGACTTTCAAGGAAGTCGGTCTAGAGCAACCTCCCAAAAATTGCGTCCGTCATGATAACTCATGGAAATAAAAGTCACATACCAGAAAATTTATAATCTAATTCACTATGTAAAGATAAATACATAATTTATGAAAAAACAAATTTCATCTACACAATGTTCAGATTCAATAAGAACAAAATAAAACAACCTTTCAATTCTTCTCTATTCTTACCCAGTACACACGTCTTCTTCTATACTGAGAAATACATTTTGATCAAACTTGTGATCAGTTCTCCGCGCACCAATATCTCTTCACCACCTCCAAAGTCAATGGCTTCATATTTATTTCACTTTCTAATCTTTGACATGTTGTACCTAAAATTGTTGACCTACACTTCCTCTTTCTGTGGAAAAGAGATAAAACTTTAGAATATATAATAAGTTTAACATAATAGTTATCATAACATAATAAATACATTAATAATTAAATATAACATGAATACAAATAATATCAATAATAAACTAAGTAATAATAATGAATAATTAATAATATACCCTAACTACTCATACCCGCAACAACAACTCCACTCATAAATAGACAATAAAACTATTCCTTTACCGGAACTTCTTCCAACCATTGGAATTTTGTTCAAAGCTTCGACATTGTTCCTGACATCTTCTGAACTTTCTATGAGTTCATCTTTAATTTCAATCTCGCTCTTAATATTCATAATAATCAATTCAAAATTTACTTTGTTAAAATATCTCAATGCGACAAAACCTTTTCTGCTTGATGAAACAATTAAAATGTTTATAATAATCTTTATTAAAAGGTTTGTAATTTTTTTTAAATAATTGTGAAAAAAAAGCCTATACAAATGTAGGCCCTATAGATAAAACTGATTCTTTCTTTTTTTATGGATTTTTATATGGGTTTAATGTGAAAAATGACCAAACGCCACACCTAAACTGAAATTTTTTTTAAATGTCTTTTCCCATACTTCAATAAGAAAAAAGAGAGAGAACTAGAGAGATTCTTTACATTTACTCAATTTGTAACATTCAAATTTTCTTTTCTTCTCCAACCTTTCAACAAAGTCAGATTTCTCTTTCTCCACAAAATATCTAGGCTATCAGGCTAAAGACATGACCACCAGAAGTTGGTAGGGAAAAAGGTTAGGTTAGGTTAAAGACATGACCACCAGAAGTTGGTAGAGAAAAAGGATAGGTTAAGCTTAAGGGATGACCACCAGAAGTTGGTAGAGAAAAAGGATCTGGATCAGGGGGATTTTGTTGGAAGAATCAGGAGAGAGAAGCAGAATTAAATGCATCCAGAAATGAGCATTCTGTGGTCAGTTTGTTTCCAACCCTGTCCACTGCATGTTTCTAAATACATCTATCACCTCACCTCACCTCTTTCCTCACTATTTATTCCTCTAACATTCTGTGTTGTGTATACGATTCATACAATTTGGCAGAAAGCTACAAGGTTGCTTATGGCGGTCACGACAACCAAACTACCACTGTCCCCTTAGTTGCCTTCTACGACAGGCAAAACATAAGCTGTGGGAATTCTTTCTCCCCCAAACAGGGATATATGGAAAAAGGCATCGTTTGTAATAGTAATATTAGTGTTTCATGGTCTATTTGTCATTTGGAGTCTACTCCCTTGTAAGAAAAGTGTGGATATGAGCGCAAGTGGGGCGAACCATCGGTCATTGGATGTACCCTACACCCCAAATGCCCAAGTGGGGCGAACCTCGGCTCATTGGATGTACTCCTACACAGCCCAAATGCCCTCAAGTGGGGCGGAACCATCGGCTCATTGATGTAACCGCTACACCCAATGCCTAAGTGGGTGCAGAAACCATCGGTATTTGGTGTACCCTACACCCCAAATGCCCAAGTGGGGCGAACCATCGGTCATTGGATGTACCCTACACCCCAAATGCCCAAGTGGGGCGAACCATCGGTCATTGGATGTACTCCTATCACCCGCAATAATGCCCATTTAGTGAGCGAACAATGCGGTCATTGAGATGTATTCCCTACCCGCAAATGCCCAATTTAGGGGAAACCATCGGTCATTGACTGTACCCCTACACCCCTAAATGCCCAAGTTGGGGCGAAACCATCGTCATTGACTGTACCCTAACACCCCAAATGCCCAGTGGGAGGTAATCTCATCGGTGATTCATGGGATGTACCCTACACCCAAATCCAAGTGGGGCGAACCTTATTGGTCATTGGATTCAACCACCACCTATCTTTTCCAATGCCCAAAGTGGGGCGAACCATCGGTCATTGGTGTACCCTATCATCCCCAAATGCCTTTCAAGTGGGTGGAAACCATCCCGGTTCATTGGAAACATGTATCCCCCTACACCCAAATGCCCAAGTGGGGCGAACCATCGGTCCATTGGATTGTATACCCTACACCCCAAATGCCCAAGTGGGGCGAACCATCGGTCATTGGATGTAACCCTACACCCCAAAATGCCAAGTGGGGCGTTAACCATCGGTCATTCTGATGTTATCCTTACTACACCAATGCCCAAGTGGGTGCGAACCATCGGTCTAATGGATGTACCCTAACCACCCTAAATGCCCAAAGTGGGGCGAAACCATGGTCTTTGATGTACCCTACACCCAAATGCCCAATGGGAGGCAAACCATCGTCATTGGATGTACCCTACAGCCCAAATGCCAAGTTGGGGCGAACCATCGGTCATTGGATGTAAGCTGAACGCCCATTAATGCCCAAGTGGGGTTGAACCAACGGCATTGGATGTACAACTCACTACTCCCCACATATGCTCCAAGTGGGGCGAACCATTCGTCAATTGGATGTACCTATCACCCCAAATCCCAAAGTGGGCGCGAATCGGTCACTTGGAATGACCCCTTACACCCCAAATGCACAAGTGGGGTGAACCATCGGTCATTGATGTACCCTAACACCACTCTTATATATGCCGAAGTGGGCAGCGTATACAATCGGTCATTGGATGATACCCTACACACCAAAATGCCCACAAGTGCGGTGCGAACCATCGTCATTGGATGATACCCACCGTAAAACCACCAAATGCCCAATGGAGGTAATATCATCGCTTCGAAAGCGCTACTTCTCTCCCTGTCCCTTTTGTCGCCTCTTACGACACGCAGAACATATACTCTGGGAACAACAAATTGGGGGAAATTCTTTCTCCCTCCCCATAATGGGATAAAATTGGGGAAAATTCTTTCTCCCTCCCCCATACAGGGATAAAATTATTATTTACATAATTACCTACAAAAAAAAAAAATAGCTTTTGGTGCATGTTGTGCTATTGTTTACGGACGCTGCTAGGTGCGGTGCAGTGCGGTGCGGTGCTGTGAGAGAAAATTCTGGTGCATTGGCCAACCCTAATTCAAACTGAAGAGATAAATGTTCTGTCGAAGATTTAGGGTAAAGATCCCACCCATTTACACGTTTCCACAGCTTTGGCTTTTTATCATTAAAGTCAATTAAGAAAGACAATTCAATGATAAAAAATAAAACCAAACTAAGTTGCTGTGGAGAACTTTGTCATTAGGAAGAATGAAACTCTAAAACGGTAAAAATCATTTATTATCCTCAGTTTAAGTCCACGTATAAACTAAGTACCCTACAAAAATATACATACCTAAATCTTAATTCCTCTTTGCATTATGAAAAATAATATTTTAAGAGTTTGTAATAAACTTTATTTGAGAAAATATAGAAATGAATTAAAAAAAATTAAACTATTTAGAAGAGTCTAAACGGAAGATAGTTAAGCAACTAAAAAATAACAATAAAAATTTAAAGTTTATTTAGAAATAATAATTTTCCTGCTTCATAAACATAAAACTTCTTAACAAAAAACGCATCCATTTAACACATCTAGGTCTTCATTTAAATATCTAGACTAAAGCTTCAGTCTCCTAAGCCTACTACTGCCACCTACTATCTACCAGACTACTAATATAAAGTATTACTTATTCCTTAAAATACACTAAATTTATAAATATTCAATATTTTTAAAATCTTTCAGGACTGTCGTAACAATTAATGTTCATTTTTAACACTAATCTTTAATAAAGATTTCAAATGTTTTTTATGTTTTCTGTGAAGTTGAAGCTTTACCTTTGTGGGTTCGAAGGTGAGCTCTTAAATTACTTTTATTCAAGTAAAGTTTCCTATAAGTAACGAACATTTATATGGTTTTCACCTCAGTGTGGAGTTCGAATGTGTCTTGTTTAAATTACCTTTATCATTAAACCTTTATCACAGTAAGAACACTTAAATTCGTTTTTTCACCCGTGTGGGTTCGAAGGTGAAACCTTAAACTACTTTTCTGACTAAAACTTTTATCACAGTAAGAAACACTTAAATGGTTTTTCAACCCGTGTGAGTTCGAATGTGTCTTTCTAAATCATGTTTATGATTAAAACTTTTATCACAGTAGGAACACTTAAATGGTTTCTCACCAGAGTGGTTTCGAATATGACACTTTAAAGCCGATTTACTAACAAACTTTGTCTCACAATAAGAGCACGTGAATGACTTTATCAGTATTGTTACAGCTTTTCAGTATTCGCAAAACGGAATTTCTTTCTCAAAAGATTTTTTTTGCAATCATTATTGTCCTATTTTTAATATTTTATTAATCAAAGATGAAAGAAGGACCACTATACATTGTTGATGTTTTCGTATCAAAATTTCTGGACCTTAAAAAGTAGCTCTGGCGCATAACAAGATTTGCCTGTGGTAAGGCGCCTTCTGCTTCAACTTTACCTGAAAATAAAATAGAAAATACAACAAACATTAAAAGGCAAGTCATTTAAAAGAAAAAAAATAACAAGAGTTGTGGGAAGAAAAAGTTTGATTAAAAAAAAAAAAAAATTTTTAATCCACACTCATCACTATTTTAAGTCAGAAATAAAAAAATTTATTTAAATTTTTGCAACAAAAAAAATTGGACTCATATTTGTGAAATAAGAATAATTTAAATAATTCATCAAAGGTAACAACGTCATTACAAAAATAATGTTAAATCAGATATAATCGCTCAAAAATTTGAAAACAACAATAAATTTGTATGACTCCCGAGAGCAGGCTATGCCTAGCTAACACGAACGTCGACTCCGAGAATGCTTTTGTAATACAAAAATTGTGATTGACAGTGTTTAAAAAATTTTTAAACTATGACGTCAATCATATCATGAAAAATTATTAATCCATATTTTAATAAGTGCGCACGAACGCAACTACTTTACTAAAAGTATTTTTCTTTCTAGAATCAGTACTTCTTGTTGGTGTTCCCATTATTAGTTATTAACATATAAAAAATAATGATAGGACTGAATTTAATAAGGATTAATAAAATAATGACAAGTAATAATAATAATATATAATAGTAAATAATAAATAAATAGAGGGAGGTACAATGCATACTCGAAGTGTTGAATTACCTCCCATTTTTAATGGTGCACTTTCCTCTTTTGCTCATAGTTCTTTAACACTTATCACTGCATTCACTGCACTCATTCAGACAAACACGCCCAACGCCCAAGCTCAACTACATACGCATATACCATGATTAACGTACACACCCCTCTTCTAGATAACAGCTTACAGACATCCCTACTACTCATGATCCCTGTGTGTGGGGGAGAAAGAATTGCCCACATCGTATGTCCTGCATGTCGTAGGAGCCGACTAAGGGACGGTGATAGTTGGGTTGGCTGCCTACTACCATCTATTTCTTGCCAGGAATGCTAATGCAGGCCTCGGAGAAGGTCGTGATCGCCGTGAACGGCCTTCTATCTTTCGGCGAAATTGTATGAATCGTATGGGTACATGGAATGTCAGAAGGAAATAAATGTTGAGGAGAAAGGAGAGAGGTGATGGATTATATTTAGGAAGGGCAAATTTGATTTGCTGCTTGGTGACTGAAACAAAGATGAAAGGAAACGGTTGAAATTGAGTGGTGTGGTGTGAAATGTGCTGGTGTGGAAAGGAGTGGAAATGAATGAGAGAGGAAGAGAAAGGAGTTTGCAATTTTGATGGTGACCTGTGGATCAAAGGTATGGTAGAACTTATGATTGATGTTGAGTCCTAGAATTCTAATGTTTAACAATTTAAGTTTGAAAGGTCAAGGTATGTGTGGTTGTGACGTATGTCCATCTGAGGGAAACGTTGAAAGAGAGTACGATTGTTTTTGGGATAATCTGAATGTTCTGGATGGGGTGAGTAGGAGCTTTCAGATTGATATTTTTGGGGGACCTGAATGGTTGATGGTGATCAAAAAAGGGATGGTATAGGCAGGTGGTTTTTGGGTTGGCGGGGAGAAAATGAGAATGGGTAGGAAGGTGAATTGAATTTCTGTGAAGAGACGAGGTATGTGTGTAAGTTAATACTTTCTTTAAGGCAAAGAGTAATCCATAAGTATACTAGATTTGGTGTAGGTAGAGATGGTATCACGAAGTGAAAAGTATGATTGATTTTGTGTTGGTGAAGAAGGAGATGGTTGAAGTATGTGTTGGAATGTTAAATCAGTGAGGAATTTAAGGAATGGGATTATCGGAATGCATTATGATGTTGTTCTATGTAAAAATTAAGTTAGTGGGGGGCTTGTATGGAGAGGGAAGGTGATACGAAAGGAGTAGGTAAACTTAAGAGTGAGAAGTTAAGTGAGCAGAGCAATAAGGATAAGTATGTAAGAGGGCTCGCTAGTAAAACGGTTGAATGGGAACAAGTTGATACTGAACAATCTGGGGGCAAATGAGGAAGCAATTGTTAGTAGTGCAAAGGAAATATAGGGTTGGATGTGCTAAAGTAGGAAGTAAGAAATGTTAACAGTGAATGGTGGAATGAAAAGAGGTGAATGAAAAGCGGTTAAAGGTAAAAAAGAGCGTGGTTGATGTACTAAAAGCAATGATGAAGTTCAAAGTAAAGATGCTTGGAATTATTAAGGAGGAAAAAGAAATACTAAAAAGGTGTATACGTATGAGAAAACAAGAGGTAAATGAAGAGTTTGGAAGGAAGGAATGAAATGGGGATTTACAAAGGGAATAGAAGCTCTCGGAAGTGAATGCGCGAAAGGTAAGATGTAGAATAAGGGGGAATCTGCTTAGAATATAAATAAGGGATTTGGCTTTTGTAACTGATGAAATGGGTGTGAGAAGGCAGTGTGGAAAGAACACTTCCGAAAATCTGCATAACATAACAGTAATGAAGAGGGTGATAGTGAATGTGTGGAATAGGGTATTTTGGGGATGAAGGTTATTAGCAAGGAGGAGTTAATGGGTAGAGTGAAAAAGTTGAAGAATGGTAAATCTGCAGGTATAGATTAAATTACTGGTGAAATGATCAAGAACGGAGGCGAAGATGGTGATTGATTGGATTTGGAAGTTGTGTAATAAAGCGTTTATAGAGGTTATAGTTTCCAAGGATTGGAGGAGAAGCGGGTAAATAGTACAGTACCCTTATATTAGGGTAAGGGAGAAAAGGGGACTGTTAGAATTATAGGGGAATAAGTTTATTGAGTATTGGTAGGGGGGGGAAAAAAAAGGTTATATGCTGGCTATTTTGGTCGGAAAAGAGTTGCGTCGAGTGACTGAAGGACCGATTGGTGAAGAACTAAGGTGCGTTTAGGAGTGGGTAGAGGATGTGTGGATCAACTCTTTTACATTGAAACAAAATGATTGAGAAAATGAGGGAGAAGAAGAATAATTTGTATTTTGTTTTTATGGGATTTGCAAAAGGCGTATGATAGAGTTAATAGGGAAGGGTTTATGGCAGGTGTTAGTGATATATGGTGTTTGGTGGGTAGGCTTCTGAATGGAATCAAAAGTCATGTATCGACGATAGGTGAAGCGTGTGTCAGAATAAATGGTGTCAATGGTGCATTGGTTTAGGATTAATAATGGAGTGAGACAGGCAGGGTTGTTTTTTGTCTCCTTGGTTATTTAATTTTGTATATGGAATGGGGTTATGAAAGAAATTGAGAGATTGGAGTGGCAGGAAATGGTGTTAGAAATGGTGGAGAATGGAGATGAGTGGAGGGTCCCTCCTATTTATATGCGGATGATTTGTTCTGTGTGGCGCGAATCTGAAGAGAGTTTGAGAGATTGGTAAGAGAGATTTGGCAGGGTGTGTAAAAGGAAGGGGCTTGAAAGTAAGCGTGGGATAAGAGTAAGGTTATGGTTTGTGAGTGAGGACACTCTCAGTGTGAAGTTATGTTAGATGGTGAGCAGCTGGAGCAAGTGTCTGAGTTTTAAATAATTTAGGGTATATGTTGGATGAGAAAGGGAACGGACGATGCAGAGTGTAGTAGGAAAAGTTGTGAATGGCGCGAAGGTGGGCCTGGTTGCAATTAAATCGTCTGCGTGAATGTAAAAGGGACTCAAGTCTTGAGTTGCTAGGTGCCTTAACCATGAGGGGTATGTTTGTTACCTGTGTTTTGGTTATAGAGTGGACTATGGTCACTGGAATAAGACGTATAGATCTAAAGTTCAATGTGTTCAGTGGACAATCTTAGGGGTGTGCTAGATGTGAGAAGAATTGATCAAAAATGAAGGAATGAACGCATTAGGCAGTTGTGTGGTGTGAAGAGAGGGAGTAAATGAAAGAATAAATGGAAAGTATGTTGAGATGGTTTTGGTCATATGGAAGGATGAATGATAGGTTGGTTAAGCGATGTATAGTGGCGAGTGTGTTTGGGAACCGACCGGCTGGGAGACCGAGAAAAAGTCGATTGAGTCAGTAAACAATGTTTGCAGGAAAGAAATGTGAGTTTTGGGTAGAGGCGAGAAGAAGGTGTATATTACAGGAGTGGAATGGCGGGGAATTGGTGAGGGGTATTGGGTTGTGGGCCCACCTGGGCCAAGGATGAACCCTTAATTGACGATCTACCATAGTGAGGGTCCATCGGTGTCCCACGAAAGCTTTAGGGTGGATTGTTCTGACTGCGATGAGATTCTCACTAATTAATGGGCTTTCCTTTTCGACTTATGTCATGTTTCTTCTACTGTCTTTTTCCTTTTCCGATGCCTCGTCATCGACGCACCTTAACTCCCTATACAATCAACAATAATAAGAAGATAAAGAAAGAAAGAAAGATAATAATAATAATAATAATAATAATAATAATAATAATAATAATAATAATAATAATAATAATAATAATAATAATAATAATAATAATAATAATAATAATAATCTCCTGAAAGGGATGCAAAATAATAGCGTATCTTCTATATATGAATAAAACCTACTTTTAGATTTATTAATTCTGCATCATTAATTAAAATATTAATCACATTTTAACTTCTAAAAGTACTATAAAGTCTCTCCTCTTTTAAAATTATTTTCATAGCTTGAATTCGTCTTCCACTTTATCTCAATTAAAACTCAGGAACATTATAATTTAATATCACATATATTAAATATTTTTTAAGAGGTTTTAATTTTGACAGAGTTCTGATTGGCTCAGCCCCAAAACTAAAATTGGCATAATTTTCTTAGTTTTTAATCGATTTGCAGCAAAAATAAAGCAAGATTCAGCTTTTTTCGAGCTCTAAGGTTAGAGAATTTTTTTGTCTCAATAGGTTTGTTTTGTATTTAATGTGAAGAAAAACCATGTACTTAATTAACATTTGTGATTCACCTACAATTTTTGTCGAAATGAATTGAAACTTAAACCATACAAGGAGAGGTCTATGTATTATCTAAAAAAAATGTAAACAGATTTCTAATATCTTCCACCAAATCACAGAAAACTGTCCAATTTTCAAAATCCATTTAAAATGTTTTTTCAAAAATAAAAAATTGCGATTAGATTCTTTCAGTTGATTTGATCAACATGAAATTTTCTGAGTACGTATAGTTGGGGTAGAGAGACATTTTTTATGATTCAGCATCATTTTATTTGTACCAACACAACCGTTTTGCCTATGGGCAGGGGAAAAAATTAGACAAATTAAAAAAAATTCTTTTGGTATAATAAAAAGATTCCTGTGTTTTATGAGGAGAAAAAATTTTCTACAACATACTTTATGAGTGTCGTAAAAGGGGACTAAAAAGGACAATGGTAACGGGGATGGGGTCCGGCTACCATTTATTTATGAAAAAAAGAATGTTCATGCATGCCTCAGAATTTTGGTATTACATTTTTTGCGCACTCCAACCCCAGTTCTGAGGAAGAAAGAAAAAAAAAATGATTTAAATAAAAAGGTGAACTCCCCAGTTCTGGGAAACAGGGGCAGAAAAGGCAGATGATGGAAAAAATGAGAGAGAGAGAGAGAGAGAGAGAGAGAGAAAAATAAAATAAAAGGCCAAAAAGTAGATTCAATGAAAAGAAAAAAGGAAAAAAAAGGAAAAAGAGAAAAAAAAATAAATAAAAAAAGAAAAAAAACGAAAAAAGGAAACAAAAAAAATAGAAAAAAAGAAGAGCGGAGCCACACACGATAGAGAAAAACTCGCCCTAATCATTTCCAAATTTTTTTCAATACAATTTTCAATTAAGAAAAAATTTAGCTCTTCGTTTTTCCATCTTTCACAAAAATCATTCAGAAAAATTAATCTGAAAGAATGTTTGGAAGTAGATGAGCAAAAGTATTATCAGGTGTGTTGGGAATGTTAAACAAGAAAAAATTTATGAGTCAACACAGGAGGACGTTTTGCCGTGCTTAATCTTTCTATATAACAAAGGAAATATTATTTAAAAAAAACAAAACAAATACTTTTGAACTGTTCTGAGCACATTTATGAATATATGAATATAGTGATATTTTATATGTATTAACAATGTACTTTAGCCTCCTTTCTCGGATTTTATTCATGTCGCACTCAGAAGATTTAATAGTTTTTTTCCTCCTCCTATAAAGGGGCTTGTAAAGAAGTACCAAACCGTCCCTCACATCCTTGAGTCAACAGACTGGCACATAATTATTTACTTCTACAACATACCCAACACCAACCTAATGATACTCAGGGTTCTTCTTTACCACCTCCAAACATATTTCAGAGGCTGTTACTAGTGGGCGATCAGGCTTGATTTTACAATTCCCAAAGCGCCCACCACCATCGGTAATAAACCATCACTTCTAAATTTGATTTGTTTACATTCAAAACTGAAATGTTTACTTTTAAGCTTCTTACCTTGTGACTCAGAATGAAGTTCCAACTCATCTTTTTCATGATTTTTCAAATTTTGTTTATGCAATTCTGTTGGTTCTTGATTTTGACGATGAGGTCATTTCTTAAAAGGGCTTTTTATTTGAGTCTGTCCCGACTTCTCTTCATGGTCTACATCACTAATGGGAGTATAACAAAAATAATAAAAAAGGAAAATGCTGTCACTAAAACATGAACATATTAAGTTTCTATCATTCCATTTGCATAATACCTTTTGAATACAAATAAAGATTTACAAATTTTAAAACAACTGAATTATTAACGAATCTAATTCCCACCAATTAAGATAATAATAATAATAATAATAATATAATAATAATAATTTTTTTTTTTTTTTTTTTTGGAGTGGATGTACAGGGATCTCCACAGCACACAAGAATGCGCTAGACCGTGTTAGCAAACTAACGACAGGGGAAATCCCTAAAACGAAACGAAAGAGGAACAAAGGCTGAGATGGTTAGATCATATACAGAGATGTTTCAAGGTTCCAAAAGAAAAGGCAAAAACACGATCGACTACGCAAAATGAGATGATTCGGATAAGAATTGCTGAGGCGATGTTGAAGAGGTATAGGTTAGCACGTCAGGAAAAGAACTTGCCTTCGAAGGGTCGAGATGGCAAAGCAATCCACAAAGAGATGAACAACGGTGAAGAGGAAACTGGAGGAGCAAAATGGCAGGTCGGGAGACCCCCGCGGACATACAAGAAATCCATGGGGGTGAGATTTGGTATTGCCAAGACGGCAATCGAGCCAAGACCGACCTCCCAGGAAAGGCGGACTCTTGCCCTACCAAGATGAAGACACCGGCCAAGGACGGGTTGACATTCCGAAGTTTGGCGCCACGAGCAACCTCCGCCCACATGACTGCCAACCAGAGAGGAAGCCCCGACGCAAAGAGATGGGAGAAATCTGTAGCAGGGAAATGGCCCAGACGGTCACAGTAGGAGGAAGGTAACGGGCACTCGACACCCTGTGTGCAGCCGCCGTTTGCCTCCCCCATCGGCGGCCCGTTCGTTGCCAGGAACACCCACATGGGAGGGACCCAACAGAAACTACTCAATGTTGTAGTGCTGCGCTGGTAACAAGCAAGAGGGACTGTTTGAATCGGCCACAGAGCCAACGGTTGACGGGTTGGACCGGTCCAAGCAATCGACTGGACGGACAGTCGCTCCGAGATCCGAGAAGATCGTAATATATTGACCGGTCGTGTCCCGACGGGCGAAGAGGTACTCGATCCTGTTCAACCGCCAAGGACATTGGCTATTAGTTCAGCTGAAGAAAACAGACACCAATAGGGTGGAAGGGTATGGGATACAGTGATGTCCGGAAACACAGCTGAGGCTCCCACCCCTTCCTCCGTCCTTGAACCATCCGTGTAAACCGCTATAGAGTCGCTATGGACCTCCCCGCGTGAGATACAAGGAATCCCTCAAACAGGCAACCCGGGTGTGCTATCCGATTTATTCAAAGACTGATCCCGCTGCAGAGACAGGGGGCGGAGAGCCCACTGGGAAACGGGTAGAGTAAATCAATTGCAGTGACGCTCGCTGAGGAAGGTCGATGGAAGCGAAGGTGGAAGTAACATGACCCCAGCAATGGCCACTAAGAAGGGTTGTGACGGCACACGCTCTATGCATAGGTGTCAAGCCGACCGAGGTTAGAACCTGAAGACGAACGAACAGCGAGCACATGAAAGCTTGCCTCCCTCCGCAGGGATACGGGGCAATCACCGCCGCCCTCCACCTCCAGGCTTTCCCTCGGAGAGAAGGAACGGAATGCACCCGTGGCAATTCTCAGACCTCAGTCTGAATGGGGTCAAGAAGGCGGAGGTAGGACTGGAAGGTCTGCCCATAAATGGCACATCCATAGTCCAGTTTAGCCGCACCAGCATGATGTAAAGGTGGGGCATGGTTTTTCTGTCCGCACCACAAGTCTTGGAGGGGAGGTGCCGTAAGAGATCCAAATGAACGGCGGCAATTAGCTTGAGGAGAGTACATAATGAGGAAAGGTAGTAAGGCGCTCATGACGAGGCAACAGACCCAGGAAACCGCACCCTCGGCTCCCACACGGATAGGGGAGCCATAAGGAGACGTAACTTTGGAGGCGCAATTGTAGGCGACCGCCTACGTACGAGGATTTTCGCGGAAAATGCCACGGCCGTAGTTTTTATCGACGTGGAAAGATATGTAAGCCACGCGCAGGCACCAAGAGGAAACCCTATCGATGGCAACCTGAAGTTGATCGTTCCATGACAAGGAAGTTTTGAGAGCAACCAGAGACTGTACAGAGCATTAGTCGATCAAAACATCAGTAGATGGAGCAGCGTCAACTGACGGTCGGGATGGAAATTCGACACTACCATTGCAAACCAATGAGCGAAAAGCAAACGCTCAGTACACTGCCCTGGCGGCAACCCCATTCGGTCAGGACAAAAACGTCTCGACAGCGTGGTACCACAACGAACCTGAAACGAACGATCCGACATCAACAACTGAAGGAATAGGGGAAGTTGCCCCCTAAATCCCAAGGAGTGGAGGCTCCGCAAAACCCCCAACTTCCACGTGCTATCATACGCCTTTTCGAGGTCAAAGAAGACGGCCAAGGTCATTTTGTTGAAAGCAAAAGACTCACGAATGTCGTGATCCACCGAAGGAGAGGATCCTGAGTCGAGCGATGGCGACGAAAAACAAATTGGTAGTCGGAAAATGCATGGAGTTGCTCCAGTGGGAACAAGGCGGGAAGCCACCAATCTCTCCGTGAGCTTACATGTATTGCAGATCAAGGAAATAGGGCGAAGGTTATCGGAAGAAGTCGGAGCCTTCCCAGGTTTTGGAATGGGGACAATATATGCAGTAGAGACCAGACAGGAGGGAAGACGCCCTCCACCCATATTCGATTGTATAAGCCGAGAAGGAAGGCAGTGGCAGATGGATGTGCATGTCGAAGCATCTTGGAAGGAGATGGCGTCAGGGCCAGGCGCTCCATCCCGCAAAGCTTGAGGGCGTCTAGGAACTTCGGCCCTGGTGAATAGCCGGTTATGTATGGAAGGTCTGTTCCAGGCGGAACAGAAAAATCAGGAAGCTCACCCGCAAGCGACTAGAACAAAAAGGTTCAGGATAACGGGAGCCGCTGGAGCAGGACAGCGAAGTGGTAAACCCCACTCGTCCGCCACAACTCGGAGCAGGATGACTCAGAAGTTTGGGGCCATAAGCGAGGATCAAGGGCGGATCAGCATGGTGTTTTCGGGAAATTTTTCGCACCTTTTATGGACTGAAGATACCGGCGTAGAAGAATTAACGGTGGAAGCATATGTGCGAAAATACTGTTTCCGCGTACGGCGATTAATACGCCGGGAACGGGCCGCCGAAGCTTTAAACAGAATCAAGTTTGAAGGTGAGGGAGTTTGTTTATACAGCTCTTATTACTTATTTATTTATTATATTAATTAAAGTGTCGGTATCGGCACCTAAAAAAATAGAGTATCGGTATCGGTGCATTTCCATTAACAACCTCAGTAAATGGACCGTTGCGCCCGGAGAATTGCTTCCTGAAATTAGTAGGTGAAGGGATTTGCTGGCGACGGGAACAGGAAAATTGCAGGTAAGATGGGAAAGTAAGTGGCCTTGATGAAAGGAAGACCTGTCCGCTCTGTCGTAGCGCCAGCCAGAATAAGAGTGCTGCTGCGGACTGGGGCCGAAGGATGGGATCACGACTTGGTAGTGGTCACTACCACAGAGGAAAGCCGACCTTTCCCACCCAAAACGATCTAAAGACGAGATGGAACACAACGAGACGTCAACACAGGAAGAAGTGCCTGTATCAAAACGTTCAAATTGGAAGGCCCGTGTTGAGACATCCCAATGAGAAGAAATCCTGCAAAATACTCGCAATCCAATCGGCATTGGGGGACGTAACAAAGTTTCCCCACAAAGGGTGGCGAAATTTAAAGTCACCTAAGACTAACATGGGCGGCGGGAGACTTGAAAAAATCGACAGGGTCCTTCATGGTATATTTATAGTTGGGAGCTAGGTACACCGAGCACATTGTAAGCGGAGTTGCAAGATGGAGACGAGCCGCTACGGCATGTAAGGGAGTGGAGAGAGGAATGGGACAGACTCGTGAAGCAGGATAGCTGCTCTCTAAACGCTGGCTCGACGATTCAGGGAAATAGGGGGTTCCCTGAACCTTCACCCACTTTGATTTCGGAACCGTCGACTGAGCCATCTGGCACTACTCGGGCCCGAGATTTTAACTACGGACACCACACACTTGTCTCACATCTAACACGCCCCTAAGATTGTCCATCTGAACACATGGTACTTTAGATCTATACCTCTTATTCCAGATCAATGTCTTTACTAACTATACATAGCAGCAGGTAAAAACAAACATACCCTCATCGTAAGACCCCTAGACAACACTCAAGGACTTAATCTCCTTACATTCACAACGAATTAACTGCACCAGCCACCTTCTGCATTCACAAACTTTTGTCCTACCTACACCTGCATTATCGTTCCCTTTATTTTCATCCAAACATAGTATCACTAATATAATTTAATACTCTCAGTACATCATTGTTCCAATGGCGCTCACATGCCAAATTACTTCCACACGCGAAGAAGTGCCCTCATTCAAAACAACCAGATTAACTCTTACTCTCATAACCAACGTATTCTATTATATCCATACCTTCTTTTGCGTGCACTCTGCATAATATCTCTCTTGACAATCCTTCTTTGCAACCTTTCTCATTCAGTTAATTTCACCTGCTACATAACCAATCATCCCAGCATAATAATAGTGTAGGACGCACTCCACCACTTCTCTTCCCACATTCTCCATCATTCTACACACCATTTCCTGTCATCCATACCCTACCTCTAATTCTCCAATAACCCCATCCATATACAAATGTAAATAACCAAGAAGACATAACAACCCTGTCTCACTCCACTCCGCTATTTATATAAAACCAATCACTTTCGACTCCATTTTATTCTTACACACGCCTTCACTATATGTTCATACATACTTTTGATTCATTCAGAAGGTTATCACCAACACCTATATTATCAATCTAACACCTGCGCCCTCACAGCTTGCACATACCACCCGCTACTTTAAATAAAGAATTATCCTCATCTTATTTTAAGCTGTACATGCTAGATGTTGGGCAAAAACAATTGCATAATAACACCGCTAAATACCGTTAGCAAAATATTAATTGCCTTCTCGCTTTTCCACCATAAACATCTATTTTATACTTCTTTCTTCACTAAATCATTTGGTTTTTATGAACAATTGAAAGAGATTTGATCGCATTGCAATTCATCCTTCTCGACTACATGATCTGGAGTCGTAAATATTTCGCCACATTGTATCTCTTTTTTCACCAATCGAAAAATATTCATCTTTTTCAGTTCGATTATTTTGGAACTCGTCGCACCAGGCTCTTTCGACGATAACAACCCCGACGCCAAATATATAAATCTGGTAAACTCTTCACGAACCTACTTATATCTTATAAGCTTCATAAACTTCAGAATCCCCTTATTATAAATGCGTCTATTAACGATTAGGTTATTCTCAAGTTGAATTTAAATGTGGTAATCTTTTAATTTACCATGTCTATAGCTATCACTTCAATCCAATCCACTGGAATCAGGTCAAAAGAATAGACTTCCTTCTTCCAAGAGAATAGGTGACGTCATCGCGAAAAATTATAACTTTTGTATAGGGATTCACATAAGCTTCCAAATCCTATCATTTCACAGCATCTCGGCCTCTGTTCTTAGAATCTCATTTCACCAGTTATATTAAGTCTTTCGCACTTAATTAACCTGTAGGTATTTTTAACTTTATTATTTCAAAAGTGACTTTCTAATTCTCATGTAACATTCACAACCTACAAACCTATAGGGAGCCCTACCTTACCTTTCTAACTGAAATGGACCTACCATCGCGAAAAAACAGCAGACCACGTTAAAGAGTGTTACGTATTTGTTATCGAGTTTCTTCTGAGGCAAACTCACTGTAAATAATTTCGTATTTACACACTGTATTACATAGAAATAAATCTCTCTAAGAAACTTCGAGTCTGTTAAGAAAACTATGATCCTTTGTTGTCGCAAATAGGGGTAGTTATGTTCTGGACGCAATGTAGTTATCGGCAAGTGCTTATTACACTACTTTATCTTATTATTATCTCTCCTTTCTATTTCTAGGTAACTATATATAACCTTATGGCATTAGTGTCAAAATTGGGTACCCAAACTTTGCACCTCAACCAAAGCAAACAACTACAAGAAAATTCAACAAATAATCATGAATTTCAGTGAAAAAATCAGTTAATAGACTCAGAGGATATTGTATCCGCGTAAAATATATTCATTGATTTTCTTTCAATTCTAGATTTTTCTTCACACTTGATTTCGTGCCTTCAGTACAAAATATATGATTTATTTCGATTCAAGTATAATACACAACAGAAATATAAATTTTTTTGAGAGGATTATTTCCAGGTATTGAATTTTAAATTATTACATAATAGAAATAAAAAATTAGTAATAATAATATCGTAGCAAAAGGCTATCAATCTGTTTCTAAGAATATCTCACTATAAAAATGTCACAACATTAATTGAGTGATCCCTCGACGTTATCTATAGGAGACTCCTGAATGTAATTAAATATTAATCATTATATACATATTAACAACTCATTTAGGTGATTGGTCTGTATTCATTGAGTGGTCTATAAGACTCTATATAGCACCTATTTTAAAGAAATTTTTGAACTCAGATCACTAATAGGGCGCCTAATGGAGTTATAAATAAATTAATATCACTTATAATATTATACTACCGTATATATATATTTTCGAATAGGTCTGTTTTTATATTTTTATTTCCTTAAGTAATATTACTAAACATTTTTTCTTCATAGAGTAAATACTTTTTTATTGAAAATATTTTGAAGTTATTAATCCCGTTCGAGATTCGATAAGAGGATAAAAGGCTAAAAATGTCTGGATGACGTCAACCTTGAACTCTAAAGTGAATTACTTTATTTTTATTTAATCTATTAGAGTTTATATTGATTTTATATTGGTGTAATTTTTATTCATGGATGTTTTTGCTATTGATTTAGTGTTTTTATTAAAATTTTATTAATAAGTGTTTAAGTAAAATTAAAAAATATACGACATTTTTTGTCTTTATTTCCATGCCTTCATTTCAGCATAATTTTGCTTCATTGTAGTTCTTTTCTGTTTTTAATAAATTTCCAAGTATATATTATATTTTTGTCTATTTATTAATTTAAATTTATTTTTATTTCAAACTGTCAATCTGTTTTATTTTATTTTTTAATATGTATTGCTTTATATTATTTTCGGTAATTATTATTATATTTCTTTTGCTAAAATATTTGTTAATAAAGAAACTAACTAATAATGCTTATGAAACAGTCTCAAAATGTACGTTTCC
>JABUQX010050074.1:0-2500 GCA_015478945.1 Trachelipus rathkii
AAAACTTCATTTTCTAACTGAGAGATGAACAGTTTTAATTTTATTTTAAATGAACTTGATGCTATTGATATAATAATAATAATTTATTCTTGCCTTGTAGTTTTAAATTTAGATAGCTTGAGATGGCTGAGTAACATCAGACTAAAAATGCCAAATCAATAGCGCAGGTTGTTGTGCAATAATAGGGTTCTTTGCATCAGGTAGTTCAATTTGTCCTGTCTAAAATTGAAACAGCATTTTTCAATTACCAAAATCTACTCAGAACTTGTCCTTTAGAAAGCCATCGCACCTCGCATGGAAGGCCTAAGTTCAGCACCATATTCCAAATCGAGAGTGATTCAAATTCAGCAGTATGTTTTGAATTCTTCGTTGTTTTTATGGGCTCTTGCTCTATTTTATTCAACGATTTAAAACACGGTAGCAATAACATGCTGGCATATTTTAAAGTTTTCCACACAGTGCCTTCTTGTGTATAATGCAGTGATATTGTAGGTAGCAGGATTGATTTAAAAATTGCGCATTGACTTTACGTAGGTTCCATGCGGCGCTCCGTCAGGACAGCACACTTAATGAGTTTGCTATTATCTTTTTAGATTTTGCTAGGCATGATTTCCATTTCAAATTGTGCTGATGCCTCTTGTTTTACCATGAAATGACTCCAGACTGGCAAGTTCTTCAAAGACCATTAAAATTATCATCGATTCCTCTTATAAAAATGCTTAACTGGGCACATAGCATATGCCGTTGATTCATCAAAGCTAGAGAGAATACAAAAATGGACAAGGTCTTCCAGTTGCTGAAATACATCTTGAGAGAGTTCCTCGATACGTCTAGTACTGTCTGCTTGATTAGACTTTCGTCTCTTCCTTTCAATACCTTTATTACCAAGATGTCGATCAAATATTTGGAGACAAGGTTAACATTTGTTTCCCGGAGAAAAAGTTTCTTTTTTTCGCGCAATGCTAAAGCATTCATATGACGGGCTCTGTCATAGCCAAGTCTTCACAACTACTTTAGCAAATATTTTTATGCTTTTTGATTTTCTTCGGCTTTTTCTTAGTCACAATAGGGGTTGTTCGTGACAGACGAAAGAGACAAGCTTCATTTTTTCTTCTATGTTAGTCTAATGCTGAGTTTTATAGTATCTCTAAATCACGTCTTCTATTATATGAAAAAGAGTACTTTCACAAACAATGCAAAACGGTTTCCCTGATGGACTTCTATACAATGGCGGAATTAATTGCGATAGTTTGTTACATACTGTTTTATATCTTGCAGATTTACAAAATTCTGGAAATAAAATGAATTTTAGTTTTCATTAAATAATTTCGTAAGAAATAGGCTGACGTAGCGCAGTTAAAATATAAAATCTCCAAAACAGTAGCTCGTAGCAAAAGGCGGCCACTTATTAATGCATGCCAATGCGCAGCGTTTGGCGTAATGCGCGCACGGGTTGGGCCACCCCTGATGTTAGATCATGATAATTGTTTTATAATTGCATGATATTTTTATAAAAAAAAATTCATCATGTAAGTAACATGAACTTGTTAACATTATCATATTTTGTTTGACGGGTTGTCTCTTGTGCCTTAAGGAATACTTGTTTTCTTATTATATTATATATTATATAATATATAGTATATTATATATATATGATTATATATTATATTGAGTATATATATATATATTCTATATATTAGTATATATATATATATATTATATATGATTTATATATATATATATATATATATTATTATAATTTATATATTTATATATATATATTTATATGAGAGAGAGAGAGAGAGGAGGAGAGAGAAGAGAGGAGGAGAGAGAGAGAGAGAGAGAGAGAGAGAGAGAGAGAGACGAGCGAGAGAGAGTTTATAGGCCCGAATTTGATCAGAGCTTTTTACATGAGTAAACATTGCTGAAATTTGGCAATAATTTCACAAATAATTTTTGATGACTAAAAAGATATTTTCGAAAATAGCGCTTTCGAAAAGTTTTATTCTATAAAATAAAAGTTTTTTTACAATTTCTTAACAACAAAGCAGTGAAGAAATGAAAGAGAGAGAAAAAAAGTATAAAGGGAAGAAAGAAAGATATAGAAGCATTTAAAGAAATCTAACAAGGAATTTGATATTAGGAAAGGTGATGACTGCATTTCTGGACTTTTATAGTGTAAAAGAGGGCACTTAAATTGTTAAGTATTAGGAGAAAGATGGGAAGTAATTAGTATTAAATGCTTATCGTCTCTCTCTCTCTCTTCGTCTGCGTCCTTCTCTCTCTCTCTTCCTTCTCTCTCTCTCTCTCTCTCTGGCTCTCTCTCTCTCTCTCTCCGTCTTCTCTCTCTCACAACACACACATACACACACACAGCACACCACACACACACACCACACACATGATTTGAATAAAGAAAACGAAAGCATTAAGAAAGACGTGATTTATAATATAAAAGTTGCGAACGCAATGAATATTAATCAGATTTCAGGCCTATTTG
>JABUQX010050074.1:7500-12500 GCA_015478945.1 Trachelipus rathkii
ATATATATATATACGTATATATATATATATATATATTATAGTTATATTATATATATATAGTAAATATATATATAACGGTATATATATATATATAATAATAATATAGTATATATATATATTAATTATAGTATATCATGTGGGCATAAAAATTATTTGGTGTTAGAAAATACGCTTCGCACTTTTTAAGGGCGAAATGATATTTGTAGTACCTACAATACATATAGTGCCTATTGTTTTTAATTGTTTACGAGTAATAGTGGTTTCTGAATAGTATCACTCATAAAATCGTTTTAATAAATATAGTGACTTAAAATTTAGCGGCGATTGAAGTGCCCGGAAGGCGGTTTAGGGATAGTGGAGGGCGTTCCTGAGGAGAAGCGTTATAATTAAGAGGTACATGATTGTGGTCAGAGTTACCAATAGGAAGGAAAATTGTATATTTGTAGACAGAAGGAGAAGTAGTGAAACATAGGTCAGGAGGGTTCAAGAATTGGTCTAGGACGATCGTGGTATAAGTGTGTAGGTTTCCTTTAAGTCCAACTGTTCTAGATAATACATAATAATAATTATAATTTACAATTTTTCAATAAGAAAATGAATAAGTATAATAATAATCATAGATATAATAATAATAATAATAATAATAATATTAATAATAATAATCATAATAATAATATATATAATATAGTAAATGTTAATTTATATTTTTTTGTGAGAATTATCATACAAATTAAAATTTTGAAATGCTTTTCTCTATCTTTTTCAATTATATTGTTGCTAAGGTGGGATTATTATTATTATTTATTATTATTATTATTATTGATTATTATTATTATTATTTATTATTATTATTTTATTTTATTATTATTATTATTATTAAGTTATGCATTATTATGTTCTTAGGTAGTAGTCAGTAAATAGGTAGTAGTAGTCAGTAATAGTAGAAGGTAGCAGTAGTAGGAAGTAGTAGTAGTAATTAGGTAATTTTAATAATATAAAGTAATTACGGGCTACTTTCGCGGGAGCAAATGTTCGTTCTATGTTAGTGATGGACATTGACGATCCGCATGCCGTATTTGCAGAGACATCCGCGTAGTAAGATTGACATCCGCATGGCCGGCATCCTCACTTACGGGAGCATCCGAATCCTCTGTTTGAAAAATGAGGATGGTTGAGGATGTTTTGTCTACATTTGATTAAATTGCATATAAAATAAATATTATTTGGGGCATTTTATCATGGGAGTTTTATGGAATAGATTAGTAATTTGATTTCGTGTCTGGATATAGTATATATATATATATATATATATAGTATTATTTATATATGATATAGTTATAATATGATATCGTATATATATATGTATATATATATATAGTATATATTATTATATATGTTATATATATATATATTAATATTATATTATATATATATATGATAGTACTAACATATCTATATTAATTATATATATATAATATTGATATTAGTAATCATGTCAAGTGTCTGTCCATCATTAATATGTATATATATTTATATATTATAGTATATATATATATATATAGTATATATATATATATATATAATATATATATTATATATTATATAATATTATATATATATTATATATATATATTATATATAGTATATATATATCACCATATATATATATAGTATATTATATATATATATATTATATAATGTATTATATTATATTATAGTATTTATTATATAATATATTATAAATATATAGTGTATATTTATATATATATTATATATATATTATTATATATATTTATATATTTATATATATATATATTTATTATATATATATAACTATATATATGATATATAGTAATTGTTTAATTCGAAACTGTCAAGAGGAGTAAACATGCGCATCGGATCCGCGATGCCTCATGATACTTTAAGATCGCGCATGCCGCATCCGTCATCCTGCACGGTCAAATTTTGACACCCGGTCCATCACTAGTCTATATCAGTCAGTGCTTTTATATTCCTTTTTGAGGTTTAAGCTAAAACTACTGCTAACTTCAAGCGTATGACGTTTAATGAGTCAAATTACGGGTTTTCGAGATCGAAACGAGCGTTTTTGAAGGTAGTAGATGTCTGAAAGACCATTTTTAGGGGTTTTGAATGTCAATTTGTTGTCTCGGGCCCCTTCACAAATGGGGGCTCGTGTTTTTTTAGTTCTTTCTAGGAGTCAAAAAGGTGGGGAAATGATTTCGTTATTCGATTCGCCGGGCCCTGTTACCCCCAGATTGACGTTTAAATCATCTTTATACGTTCTCTGATTGAGATGATGTTACACATCCTTCCTTGATCGATCGGGATAAACGAAATTTTTTCGTAAAAATCGATATTGCATTAGGGCAACTAACTCTTTGCTAACCTAAAAAAAAAATGGTGAAAAATGCTGTTTAGATTCGCAATGTTATTTTTTTTTTTTACGATAATATCAATTATATAGATGAATACATTTTTCGCAGATTAAGGATTCCATTTGTATTACCATAGCTTGTGCTATTGTAAGTTTGAGAGATCTGATTTCTTATTTCTGATGTATTTAATTTGTTGTTATATTTTTTTATTTGATTTATTTATTTTTTTTTTGCAGGTTTTGATTTTAAATTTTGCCAAGATTCCAGCAATGTATTCCTTTTCGCTGTAGCTATTGTATTTTTGAAATATGAGCTAATAGGCCACAACTCTAAAAACTATGAAACCTAAGCTTTGTTAATATATTTATGTATACTCTAGAATAAAACTTAATATACTATATAATACTATCTATGAGGATTAATAATTATACTATCGAATAGACGCTAATGGAGTTTAAGGAAATATTTTAGAATAATAAACTCACACAATACTTATTAATTATTTATTGCATTTATATGCAAGGTGTAAGACTAACCCACTGATAATATAAGTATGATTAGAAAGGGAGGAGTAGGGGGGGGAGGTGGGAGGAAATGAGGGGTGAGTGGAGAGAGAGTGATGGGTGGATGTAAAGGGGAACTCTAAAGATCGTTGAAGTGGTTTGGGATCTTAAACATGAGGGTATGATTGTTGAACACCATATTATTTTTAAATGGAATAGATAGTTGAAACTAATGTGGGTCTGGAATAAGAGGGTGTGAGGATAACTTGAGTAAATGATGTGTGTACATATGGGAGGTACACTGTGTTGAGGAAATGGGTAGTACGTTGTGAGGAGAAGAATTGAAAAAATGTAAAGATCGAGCAATTTAAGTAAATGAGTTGTTAATAAGTCGCCTGTGAAGAAAAAGGCAGTAAAAATGAAGACTGAGTCACCTAATGAGTTCAATCAAGACTTTCAGCGATGTTGGTGACCGAATTAGGTGTGAGCGACAAGTTCTATGTTAATAGTATAATATATATATAGGGATAATAAGTGTGAGAGTGTGCTCATGGGGTAAATTCGAGACCTCACGGTCTGAGAAGTACCTCACATAGTAAAATAAGATGGATATCAGTAAGTCATAGTCAAGAAATGCCTGTGAGAGAGGTCAATATTTGAAGTTTGGTACTAGAATTGCCAGAGTATATATATAAGTAATGTGCAATACTAGGTAAGTGAAGTAGCGGTAGTTTATTTGTAGTAGAGTGAGGTTAAGGTAGGGTATATGGTTATGTTATGGGCCATTACAATACATGGGCCAAGTGGATGAACTCACTACCTAGAATCAAATATAAATATACCTAATTAAGTGAGGGTCCGTCGTAGTCCCATTGAAAGTGAGCCTCATATATAGGGTGATAATTTTTTATTAACTGCGACTATTCTTACTAAAATAAATTAAATCAAGGGGTGGGTAAGGCTAGGATTATATATCTATTTCGAACTTGCGTTAATAATTCATCTACTACTATTTCTGTTTCCATGATGTCATATGACTGAACACCATAGCCCCAGTCTGGGGAAAAGAAATTAGGGTTAGATGTAATAGATATATATATATAATCAGAAGATCACACGATATTCCGTGCATACTAGTGCTTGAAACTCCTCTTGGTAAGCATAATGCTATATACAAGACTATAATATATTAGAAAAAGATAATCTAAGCATTCTCATTAAAATATTATTATAGTTTTACCCGTGTATTGAATAAAATTCTCTATATATATATTACTTTTGTTTTTAATGAAATAATATTTTTACATTACATAAATATATATAATAATGAAATTAATTAAGTTATAATGCCAAAAAATTATTTAATAAAAACGAAAAATTTTTTAAGAATATTAAAATACTAATTTAAAATAAACCTATGCTTTTAACTATTAATAAAGACTCACCATTAAATAAAAAAATCATGTGCGAGCTAGTATATCCATGCCTATAGCAATAATATAATTTACAAGAATGGCGTGGAGTTACTAAGTCAGGTGTTATCCATGGTAGATTGAATTTAGTATAAAGTGTAACTTATTGAACAATAATATAAAAGTATTAATTCCTGCTAGCTAATATCACTATTATAAGTGATCAGATAATAGCAATAAGTATAAGTGATATGAAATTCAACGTTATATTTTATAGGGTAGAACTCATAAGTACTGATTTAATATATATTATATATTTTAATATTTTTGAATGTGTAAATATATAATATTAGTATGTATATTATTATATTATATAGTATATAATTATAATTTACTACAGTATATATAAATCACTATATATAATAATAACATTATATAATATATCACTGGGACGATGACTCCAATAATTTCCATAATATAGGAGGGGGTTGTATTGAGAGCATACTGTAATACTCAGCTATCTCAGTAGTACATACACTATATAGCAATCAATCACCCATATGAGCACACGACGCGGCTTTATGAAGTGCGCGGAGTAAATAAGATTCAGTAAGGAATAAACAGAAGATATTAAAGAAGACATTGCCTAACATGAATTACAGAAAATTGGACTTGGATAAAGTAAAGAG
>JABUQX010050074.1:17500-33443 GCA_015478945.1 Trachelipus rathkii
AGTATTACTGGTGTGTATGAGTTAAAAGCCTTTTATTTCATGTGATTTACACACAAATAGGCGTATATTGGACAGGTTCCGCAGTATCACAAAAGTAATAGTACACTAAATATATAAATGACTTAATAAACTATATGTTATTCAACGTATATTTTTACCATACTTTATCATACTATATGAACTACCTCTAATCTTTATATCTTGTACGTAGCGCTAGCTATAGTATATTATTACGGTTGAATACTTTTATTTCACTACTTACATTTCATATTAATAGTAGTATTATATATAACCTATAGTAGTCATAAAGCGGCAGGTGCTCTAGGAAACTTGTCACTCGCGTACCTAGTATGTCTTTATAATGTAGTATTATTAATCAGAATACGATATCCTTCATGTAGCACCGAATAGGGGTGCTATTAGTGTCTGGAGCGCCGAGATGTAGTGAATAGGGGATTCCCGGTAGTATATGTCGCTTGCGCTTATATTATCCGGCCACCTCACACTCTTCTCATTGACGCCTAAGTTGACGGCTCGCTAAGGCGCCTTGTCTTTCCACTTCTTTCCACCACCCCTTATAATCTTGGGCAACTCCGCATTTTTGTTTGTGGAATCTACACTTTTTTTTAACCTGACCTTTGACTCTTTTTGGTACCTCCTGTCCCTTTGCTTGCTGGCCTAAGACCTTCTCGATTTTGCTCTTGCTCAGATATCTGAAGCCCCTCTGGAGTTAAGGCGGTCGCCGCGAGGATCGGATGCGTAAGCAATCGATCGTGACGCTGATGGTATCCCTCCCTACGATCTCACGCCATTAGGGTGCTTTAGCCTCTTTTTTGATGTTGTTGGCTTGTGACAAACTCTCACCTCTGGATTTGTGCCGTATGATATATAGTGCGGCTCCTTTCGAGATCCGTGATCAAGCTCGGATAGATTGGCGCAACTGTTCTTAAGATATGATAAATATGACCATTATCATTAATAAATGGTTCGTAAGGATTAGTGGGGTACTTATCTTGAGCTTCAAATCCAGTACCTAGCCACCTTGCCTTATTGGCAGGTTTAAAACTGATGCTAAATCATGAGGTTAAGGTTGTATAGGTATTACTTGATCTCATAGGTTATGTGAATCTGTACTCTAACTTATATTTTAATACATCCGCGGCGTATCACACTTACCCCTTACTACTACATAACACACAACACACTAACACACAAAACTCACACACACATCACACACACACACACACACAACACAACACGACAACCACACACACACACACACACATTTCACTACTTATATTACACTTATCAATTTACATCATATGATCATCTTAAACAACCCCCCATAAGATATCTTACACTTACATTTACACCTTATATACTACAACGTTAACACAATCACACTCAATGCCAACCTTTGTCTTTCACCAGAGGGGGGGCATTTTGGCCAACCCTAATTTTTGAAGCCACCCTAAATATTTTTGCTACATACCCTATATATTTTCGAGAAGCACCTAATTTTTTCTGGCCCATAATCTCATTGGTCCTTTCATCAGAGGGGAAATTTTGAGTAAACCCAAATTTTTCGATCTAACCCTTTTGTATTCCAGGTGAGACAATTTTGGCCTTGTGCTTTTTTGACCTTTGTAGCTTTTTGATGACGTTCATCTTTGATGAAACCTTAATATTGAATGTTTTACTATCTTGAGCTCAACTTTTGATGATAGCACTTGATGACTCAGCATTATTAATGGTTCAGTTTATTGATGGTTCTACTTTGATGGTTCCCAAGCATCGATACGTAGTTTATCATAGTATGATGTTCTATTAGTTGTACTATTTGAGTATTAAGAATTGAGTTGCCAGTTGAAGTATGCCAGGTGAGTGCCAATGAAGTGCTCAATGAGTGTACCTCAGATGATGAGTGCCATGAGGCATCATAAGTGCCAAGTGGAGTTAGCTTCAACATAGTGCCAACTGAGTATGGCCTGCTTTTGTTTCAGCCTTTTCATAGCGCCTCCCCTGAGCTAGAAATATTCCTAATATGGGTGTTACCTAAGGTTATAAAGGTATCTGAGTAATCCGTTGGTTTAGTATATTACTAAGTTGCTAGAATGCTTCCTATATTATGATTGTCTTTCTTTCATATACAACTTATCAGCCACGAACAGATATACGTATCTACTTATGAGTCTCACAGTACGATGGAGCAGTGTGACCGGTAAAGCTCGCTAATTAATGTTCACGGAGCAGTCAGCAACGACAGGGTGATGAAGAAGAAGATATGAGCAGTCGGCACCGATTAGGGAACCGCATCGCTCTGTGCCGCCCGCAGACGCGCATACCTTTTTTTCAGTCGTATCTCGAAAGCTGCGCGGCGCCGCGGGCGTCAAATATTATCCGCATAAACTCGCTCGCACGCGTGCTTCCCGCAGCTAGCAATAGTTAGGCTTCATGGGGACGCGAACAAAGACAGTGGCGACTATCCAATCGACATAGAGAGCTATTTAAAATCTTGAGAATTTTCTTATCATAGAGTAGGGTATTGAGTACTATCTCTGGCTCTCAGGTTTGAGGCCCAACAAACTTAGTACGCAAATTTCTTACAAAAAATATCATTTTACACGTACACCTTCACTCCTAGTATGCCATATACGCTCAGTACAATTGATCAAATTAATAGAGCGTCGTTAACCTAAAATAATACACTCCAATAGGAACTTTAGTCATCGGCGTATTTGTTTTTACTGTTTTACTGTTTTAACTTCTATGTTTTACTGCTTGTCTATATATCTTCATTATATTTTATTAACTTCTAATTTGTTCTTTTTACTTCTACTATCATTAATATTGGTTTTATTATTGGTTTTATTATTTTTATTATTTTTTATTTTAGTGTTTTAATACTTTTTATTTATTTATTAGTTATGTTATTCTATCACAATCTGATTTAGTTGTAATTGAGAAGGATATGTATCCATCTATCAAAGTTTGATTCAATGTTTGTTCTTGACCTATCTTTACACTTTTTATCTCTTCTTTATTATCAATATTATATTATTTTATTTATTCTTCTCATTTGTTTTTAATACTTTTTTTAAAACTCCTAGTATGACTGAACAAGAACAAGAAAAAAATTGCCATGTCATATTCACTTTTAATAAAATGTGTTTTTTTTTAATTAAAAACCTTTCTGCACAATTATTTAAGAGTTCTTCAGGGGTATGTTAACTAATCGTCATCTTTTTCATATATAAAGCATTTAACTCTACACTAATTAACGAAAACTCATACCAACATCATTGATCATAATCAGACAGTTTTTTAAGCCATCAAACTACTATCCTTACATCTTTTTAAATACATCAACGTAACAACTTAAATTTAAAAAAGCAATAATGACAAAACTTAGCAATGACATCCACATATAACATATTAGAATATCAGGGGTTGACAAAGAGGTATAGACATATGTTTTATAACATCCTCAACATATAAACATTCTATTATTACACTCTTTTATACCTTCGCAAGAACAGAAATAGGTGATATACCTCTAATGATTACTCTCAACTAATAACTTTTATATGTTAAAAGAATTCAATTATCGTTATCAACTAGCACATTCGTACTCTTTTCTGCGCTCTATGAACACGCGAAGAACGCCAATGCTCCTGTTGAGTGATGATGATGACGAAGAGCATGTTAGTGAATACTGCCACAGTTAGGTATCCTTATCTCTCTCACCTCTTACAGAGTTTCAAATTTTGTTTACAATTAGCTGTAAATCACACCTCAAGAAATAGCGATGGTTCATCTTCATATGGCCCGACTGCGTTGAATCTTCATTCATCTTATAATAATTACTAATAAGCTTTAAATGAAATTGAGATGCAGGGATAATTATCATATAATGAACATACATGTGAAATGGATGATTGGTAGACTGATCCAAGAGAGATCTAAGTCCTAAGGTGCCTTTTCTCAAAATGTTTAAATGATATGGCCGTTATCTCAAGCTGAAATTGGTCGGCTTGAGATCATTAGGCATATAAAATTTAACATTCTTTGCGTATATTCTTCAAGTATTTATAGCCGTGTCCCCACTATCATTACCATGATACATTAGTATTGGGTCTAATTAAGTCAATAAAAAGGAAGATGTATCATAGATGAAGATAGGTATCTTCGTTGTAATAACATTTCATAATCACGTCCGTGAGGAAGTACATTCACATGTTAAACTGATACATCTAAGCCCGAAAGGTGTGATATTAATATTAGGGTGACGTATTTTTATTAATTATCCAGTAGTTAGTCGCGTCATTATGTTTTTCACAATCCCTATTTAATTACTTGTATGTTGGTAATTTCCGTTCACTCAATGTGGGATATGATACTCGATAATGCCTTGGTGGCCTTAATTAAAATATCTAATGGATGTCAGACTGCTCGGTCCCTCTTAAAACGGTGCTCACCTTGCTTGTAGTATTTCAAACAAGAACGACCACTTTTTCCTAATATCCGAAAGCTGACACATGCGGGCCCCGGATATCCATTGTGGATCCTTGGTTTATATTTTTAATTTGTGGATGCAAAGTTAATAAAAACTAAAAAAAAAAAAAAAAAAAAAAAAAAAAAAACCATTATCTCAAAACTAAATGTCGGGGATAAAGGAATATTTGATAAATAAGTTTATTTACTTCCTTGGAATTGTAAAAAAAAATTATTAAATTAAATTAATAAAAAATTTTTTGGTTTTTTTTTTTTTTTTGGGAGCAGGGAAGTTTATTTTTTATGAGGTTTAACAGATAGTAGGGTGTCTCCGTTGTTTCTTATGGGACACAGTGGGGATTTCATTCGTAGGGAGTGTGAGGACGCCGCGACATTCCAACAAAGTATGGGTTCTGGACCTCCCGGAGGGGGGATGTGGATGAAATCTCTCACTTTCTCTGACGAGTAGCAGAGGGATACCCGACTGCTCTACTAAGCATGTCGTGATAAAAACATAGTTATCTGTGATACTATACGAAGATTATAAGCACAAGTAGGTAGACTCTTATCTTAATATTTTAATGTAGACAGATCAATTTTCATTGATTATTGATCTCAGTCGCGCAGATAGAACTATAATCTAGGTTACTCATTTACGAGTACTAGGCTTAGATATGAGTCTTTCTGAGAGAAGATATCGCCATTTATTCATGAATTATTTCTCTATAAATTTTCTATAATTATTTTATTTATGCATTAGTCTCTGATCTTCTTATTCCTCATGCTATGACTGTCATCTTCTAGTCTTTGGCACAGTTTAGGGCGCTTATAAATTACCACATTGATTGGAGATGACGTTAATCTCTCGTTAGCGTCGTACTGAATAATTCTCCTTCTAACAAATCGTTCCTATTATAGCTTCTATATCAGGATATATTATGCCGCTGAGCACCTAGTGAAGTTTTCCGTTTAAGATTTTAGACTTCAACCTGGGTGAAACATGTTTACAGGAAATTTTATTCTGTATATACTATATGGTCATCACCCGAAGGAGGATCTGTACCATCAGAGGTTTGTTCAATTTCGTTTTTTACATTTTATATTTAACACATTTAGAGGGATCTTTATGGTATCTGATCAGAAGTGTCTTGAATTATTGATCTCTAGAGGGAACATCTCTGTATTCGGTTAGATTGAATGCCAGAACGCCATTTAACCTAACTGCGTATAAAGTTTGGAATCATAACGCCTAATCTGTCTGTAGGGTATGAGAAGAGATGGTCTCAGATTCTACTCTTACGATCAATACAGAGACTTTAGTATTGATGAGAGGAATAAATGCATGCTATGATAATGTGCGCGATGTCCTGGTCTCGTATACCCATGATATGCACAAATACTAAAAAAAAAAATCTACATATTTATTCGAAAATACCTATTACTTATAATAATCAGTAATACTACACCTCTCAGTATAAAAGTTTATCAGTTAGTAATATTAGTCCAATATCACATCAATACATTACTAATTATTCTTTAGAGTTATTTTTCCGCTAGTCATTTTTCTCTTTATGACAATTCTTCTTTGGCCCTCGACTTGTAACTGACATTTATTACGGTTCTTATTTTACGCTTATTAATCAATTTTATATATCCTTTTTATATATATCTAATCAATACTATATTCTTACTATTTACTAACTATTATATTTCTGGATTACAATCTGGGGGCTCTAACTGCAACCCTTCAATCCCTAGCGGTTGGATAACGGGCAAAAATGAAACTTTGTCCAGGATGGCATTAGGACGAGATTCTTTTACAACCTGCAACATTTTGGGCAGACCAAGATTGATAAAACACGTCATTCCGTCTCTTTTTATACAGGATTCATTTCACGAAGGCAAGGTCAATAAATAAGTACGACCGAACTTTTTACATTCATTAATTCCAAAATTGGCACATCCTCTATATAGACATACGGGCATAAGGATACTATATTTTTATGCATAGGTATGACGTAGGATTAATTAATGTTTAATACTAGCAAGCTAAAAGATCTTTTGAATATGTCATCGTACACATACCGTGATTATATTTCTATACATAGCTTTAATTTGTCTATACTCATTGAATTTATATATTATTTCCCACCTCTGCCATGAGATTATATGTAGTGACCTGTCACTTCGTACATTGCATTGGAAAAAATCCACAAGGCATACCCCTGCATTTTTGATCATCTGAATACCCTTTCTTCGTCTATTATTATTCTGACTCTCAGGAGTGTCTTTTCTTATACTATCTATTACACTGTTGAGCAGTTATGGTTAATTCGAATGAATCTAAAATATTATCCTGACACATCTCTTATATATCTTAATCATTTAAACGCTGTTAATTAACTGCATCTGCTTCTTTCTAATATGATTTTCTTGATTAACAATGACGTCCCGAATGTATACAAGGCGACTAGGAAAGGGGATTTCTTCTACTCTTATAATATTTCTATGCAATTCGCGTATTTAGAAGTACAAATTTTGATCTATTTCAGAGGCCGATAATGACATTAAAGGGATTATACATTTTCTTACTTTACTCCTTGGGAAATATACATACTATCATTAATTAATAAGGAGCTTTAGTATATATACCTAACTCATATTGATGTATCAATTATTATATTTGTATATTACCATATCAAGCCTTACCCTGGGTGGTTGATGACTCTCGGGGGGTACTAATGTATTCATGCATGTACTGCGATCTGCTTCAATCTTTTTTAGTTCATTGTAGGATCGTTACAGTGGGTGCTTATTCTCCACCAGATTTAGTTATTCTACCTCTTTCAAACATTGTTAGGGATATATATGAAGATATTATACTAGCTTCATCACTATACTCGTACCGTATAATGTTTATACGCTGCATGATAGAATTATTATATATTTAGTTCGAATGTAATAAAACATGTCACGGTTCTTGCAGAGCTTTACAACTACTTATACATGATTCTTAAAAGATTATTATTTACTTTTAATCTTCATTTAGAGATACTACTCATACTCGTTTGTATATCCAAAGTACTTACACATATACTCAATATTCAAATTAGAGATACGTTTATAAAATAACTAAAAATAAGCAGGCACGCATTCAATCACTAATAATATATGCCATCCTGCTAGCAGCCCAATTCTTTCAAAGAAGTATTCATCTTATATGTCACATGTAGTCAGTATATACAAGCACTTCGATCAGCATTTGTAGTTTTTTTTTAGATCACGACGATATGTTTCACATTGCAGGTTAATAGAGTATACGTATATTACAAATCATCACCTCTGAGCAAGGACACTTATGATACAACCACCATCTGCCAAGAATAGAATTGTGTTAGGTATAAAATGTTTACTATGTCACGATATTAATATCATTATCAACGATAATCGTACATCTCAGTGCTTTCCGTACTATTGTTAAAGAAGCCTTAGTAAACCGCGCATCTCATCTAACACAGTTGTAAAATCCGAGAAGTTTTATATCAGGATGTAAATCAAGGAGGCGAAGATGGGAGAGTTAAATAAAAGTGGTCTACACTCTCCATGGTTTTAATGTCAACTGATTAATGATTCTTAACTTCACTTTGCATTAATATAAGTATTACACTTAGGGATTCCCTCCATTTTCACAAGTAACCTGTTAGGTTCTCTTCTCTTTACTCTCTAGTTAACGCCTACATATCTTTTTTATAACTTTTTTATATGTCTGAATGAGGATTAAGGGTTATCCTTCAGGCAGTTTTTCGTATATAAACTTGTCCTTAATCAGCATACCGCAGGCCTTTTATTTTCTTCAATTTTAACTCATCGATCAGAAGACTCATGTTACTCATTTGTGATTAATCAAACCTATCTTGTGTGACGGCAATGCGTAACGCGAATACTTGCATTTTTAAAGCATCTTGCTAGAAGTAAGAAGTAACCATAAAAAATTTTCAGGAAATTTTTTTTTAGCTATAGCTATCTTATAATTTGTTTATTAATTGCATCCTACTCCCGGTTTATCCTGAGATCTATCTGTTTATTTTTGTATTTTATTCACCACATCATGTGGTAACGGAACTGCGCCTCTAGTTTTTGACAATTTCTAAGGTGTTGCTCCTTTTCATAGTCCTTTTATGGTCAAGACCCTGTTGATACACGAATATTAACAGCTAGATCGTACAGTACTTTATTCAATATATTATAGAAGTAAATTCATTTTAGTAAAATACCTATGCTATGGCTTCATTAAATGTAGCGTTACTGCTCTTCTTTCTTAACTATAGCCTGTCTTTTATTGTTTACGAATAGGTATTGTACGCTTAAATATTCTATACATCCTCATAATCTAAGTCTCTTGTACAACTCTCGACCTTTGAACTCCAATTCCTGCACTCTGTCCAGCACTCGTCTTATAAGGTCTAGCCTTAGTCATCCTTAATACATTTTGTACTAAGCAGCTTGCAACTGTAGCTGATCTTTCTATCTTAAGGGCTTCAACCACAGTATCTAGAGTATACGTTATAAAGTAAAAGTATATTACATTTTGAAATCTTCAATATTCTCTCAGAACTATATTATATAATATCATTTCCGATAACTCTATATTTGGCCATACACTACGAGCTGCAGAGATATGGCTTTTTTCGCGTAGGAAATTCTTTTTATTCACTACGACGCGCTTATATGTGTCCTATGCTGACGTAAACTGTTCTTACGCTTCTGCGGTAAATATGCTTTTTGAGATATTTTATTTTTATCTTCTCATTCATTTTACGCGAAACATACAGGCTCCTTAAAAAGTCAAACCTTTAGTCGCAAAATTCAAGCCAACAACGGTTGGTTACCCACAGATCTGAGTGAATTTACATACTCAACTACCCTCCTTTCGCCTACGAGGGGCGCACATGACCCGAGAATTGGAGGATGGTCATACTTATTATTACTTAAATCTAAACCGTATAATTTTCGATCTTTTAGTAATCCCTACCACTTGCTACTGCTAAATTTCTAACTATTTATACTCATATACTAATTTTCCTGCCTCATATACCATATTTAAACTATATTTTTTAATAACACAACATTAATATATATTGGATATATATTTAAATACTCTAGACTACTTATAGTTCTAGCTGTACTCAGTCACTATCAATCTAACTATAAAACTTATTGATAAATAAACCATAGGGACTTATATGTTCACCCAAAATGTTGCTTCATACAAGATATAAACAGGTTAAAAGACTATAAAGGTATCACATACACTCAAACTCACTTTTATTTCCACCCCTCTTTTACCACAATTCTTTCTCAAGTTCAATCACTACCACCAACACACTTAAACAGACCCAACATGGGCTCTCCTGAGCCTCCTTCTTTGCATTCTCTCAATCCTACTCACAAAACACCCATCTATCTCCATCTAAATTCTTTCATAACCTCATTACATGCAATCAAGGAATATAACATCCTGCCTCTCGCTATTAATATAATCACTCATTTGAACAATTTTCTTACACAGCTTTACAGCATACCATTTTGATCATATAGACCCTACACCAACAATATTATATAACACTGCCGGTAGAGTCCACTTAAATCTACAAATACTCCTGTTGCAAATTCCAACACAGTTCCACATCATTTATCTTTCTCATTTTTCTTCCTTTGTTTTAATGTACCGATTTGACTAAATTTATACACTTCTAAACTCATTGGATCTTATACAATATCGACCCTTTTCGACCAAAATACAGCTATATCTTCCTAACAACACTCAATAAACTAATTCCCTATAATTCTACATGTTACCCTTATAACACATTACCCTACCATAAGGGTACTTATTAACTAGCTATACTGCCAAAATCTCAACTAATAACCCTCCATAAACTCTTTGCTACAATAACTTCCACTCCAAACATTCATATTCGCTTTGTCCTTCACTCCGTAATTAATTTATCATTATCAACTCCACTTTCTCATCTCCCCATTATTCTCTTACTATTACATCACCCAAATCACATTATCTTCTTGCACCACAACCAACCAACATTCACTATCACTTTCATTACTGCTAATGTTATGCAGATTTCAAAGTTGTCTTCACACTCCTCACACATATTCGATCAGTTACGTAGGCTAGTATATAATATATAGACGAACTACAACACACACACATAGTAGTCGTACGGTATTAATACTATATATTTTCTATATATTTATCTATATATATATATTCAGTATATAGCTCATATTATATATGTCATTGATAAATAACATTAGATTACGATTTAGAATGCACTCGCAAATTAAGGAGAATGGTTGCGATACAAAAAAGATCCTATGCAAAATATAAAACTTTATCTGAAGCTAAGAAGGTCGGCAAGTTCCGGCCAGTTAAAGGCTCAAAACATTCTCAAAGACCAATATATTCGTGTCCGGTGTATGTTTGTCTCGGAGTTTTCAAGAACATTAAAAGGCACGCTGAAAGATTGCACAAAGATGCAATATAAGGGCCTTTCTTCCAGTTACGTGAGCGCCACTCACGCCTAATTCCACAATATTTGTCCATTTCCCAACTATTATCATACCATGACTTGGGATCTGACCCTGCGTTCATGGCAAAGATGATATGCTTGCTTATCTAAAATATTATTAAACTTTCGTACATGGGCCACAATACGAATATTTTCCTGTATTCGATGTGTTTAAGATTTATTTGATCTGTTCACTTCACGTGTTTACTTCACGTTAGGTATAATTACATCATCGGGTAGCGGTATCGTAGTGTGATGTAGATGCAAATCCTTTTAGATCTATCAATTTCTTGTATGGCTTCTGTATAATTAGCGCTTCTAGAAAACGTGTTACTCTTGTTGCTGCCCCAATATCTTGTACATTCTTTCTTCGTAATGGCACATGTTCACTTTAGGATCATCTAAGAGCGGGAGGTAGGAGGCTGCGGTACACCAAATGAGTCGTTTACAATATACGCATGTTTGTTATGTTGCGATCCGCCAATGATATGTGCAGTAGTTGTATGTCATGGCATTGCTGTCATGATTTGCGTATATAGGGGTAGTGGAATGAAAGATGACTGTGGATGTGTGATTTTGCAGAAGTGCGTGGTAAGATGCTGGTTGAATGATAGAGGTGTGGTGAATGCTGAATTTGAGGAAGCTGAAGTTCTGTAACAGATGCTAGTATTGTATTAACTTCATTTTCGCTCATACTCATTATGATGTGAAATGTACGGCACCTTGCTTCATCATGGGGGAATACACTTAGTTATCAGGTGGAGGCTATAGTACGGAGAAGGTTAATGGTAGGAATACTCCTCCTCCTCTTTGTAGTAACTTAATTTGGTCATTGTTTCCAATTTTTTATGTTGTGGGAGAGTTTTTTAATGATGTTTCTTTAACGACGTAGCTTTACCTTTCTGAGTCTGTTCAAGGAATATTCCTTTGACGGTATAAAGATTTAACGATTACCAGTACACACTGGGGGTTTTTTTGAAAACAAAAACAAAAAGAAATTTTCCCCACCCTTCCCATCCCTCACGTAAGTTAGTTTAACGCGTTTTTCAGATGGACTTCAGGCTTTTTAATGTTTTTGGTATAACGAGGTAGAATACTGTTGCAATTAGAGCCTCATTATCTCAGGTAATTATAGAGTTTCTATCTGATAGGGCAGAAATGATGGGTCCGGTGGGACCAACAGCTCTGGTCGCGTGGTTTTTGCGGGAGGTGCAGATCAACATCGACAGTGAACCCTGTGAGGGGAATCTGATATAAGCTCGTTTTATACCTTAAGAACTCTTTCCTTTGAAGGGGACAGTCTTGAGTTGCGAATATCATGAATTTTGCACTCATGTCTCATCTTCTCTTCGCCAAACAGACAGTACAGATACTGGAGTGTTTAAAGAAACACTTCGCTATTCACACGGCGAATGGCGGGGATGCGGGGGGCCGGCGCGTCGGGGGGGGAGGGGGCGGTATCACGGGGCGTCGGCGCGCGCGAGGAGGGGTGGTGGGGGGAACGGGGTGGGCGCGCCTTACCGGTAACGGCGGGAGGACGGGTGGTAGGTGTGGGGGTGAGGAGGGGGTGTACCACGGGGGGGACGGGACGCGCGGAGACACGGGGGCGGGACGGAGGGGGGGCGTAGCGGCTCGCGGCGGGCGCGCACACGGGGCGAGGGCCCGGTGGCGGCGCGGTTCACGCCACTCACGGCGGGGGTGCTGTGACGCGGCGCCGGGGGGTAGCAGGAGGACGAAGAGGCGCGCAGGTGGAGCGCGTGGGTTCGCGAGGGGGTGAGGGCGGGAGGGGGCGAGGGAGCCCCGGCAGAGGGACGCTGGGCGTTACGATTATCAGAAAATATCACACTAGGATTAGGACGGAGCTCCGACGAATCCCTACGTCGGCAAGCGCTCGTGCAATTGAACGTGATATAAGAGATGCGTAAGCGTGGTCGGGACGTTAGTTTATAGAAAACCTACGGCTTAGCACACAACCGAGAACAATTCCTTCAAGGTATCATATATTATATATATATATATAATATATATATAGTATACTATATATATATATATATATATATCTATATATATATATATACTTAGTATATTTAATAGAGAGAGAGATGAGAACAGAGAGAGAGAGAGAGAGAGAGAGAGAGTTTACAAGAGCAGTGTTCATTGTAAGAGTAGTAAAAAAGTTCCTGGAGCTCGCCTCTGATATATATATATTATATATATTAATATTATTTATATTATTATATATATTCTATATTATATATATATATATATATATATATATATATACTATCATATATATATCTATATCTATATAATCTATATATATTATATATGAACTATATAATATATATTCACGTGCGCTTGCGCGCTATCAATTACACCAGGACGAGAAGCTACTCAAAATTTCCTCTTTTTGATATGAAGAAATGAATGTATATAATTTGTTTAATTAATCCATTTTTTTTCGCTTCCTCGTCGTGAATAAAAGTTGTAAAGAATCGTGAAAATCAATTAAAGGAGCAAAGATTTTCATTTCTAACAGTCCGTGATCTTAAAACGGCGTAATCTTTTGACACTTGGTAATATAAAAAAATTATAAAGATTTTTATATATAATAATATATAATATATATATATATATATATATATATATAATATATCTATATATATTATATATATATATATTATATATATATCTATATATATATTTATATATATAGTTATTTATATAATATATATATATATATAATATATACATTATATATATATATAATATAATATAATTATATATATATATATATATATATATCATATATATATATTATATATTATATATATATATAAATAGTTATTTATAATATATATAATATAGTATATATACTTATATATATATCATACTATATAATATATATATATCAGTATATAATTATAATATATATATCTATAATATATTATTTATGGATGAAAATAAAATGCAATGCTCGCATTAAAATTGTAACCTAAAACATTAAATGTCTCAGGTGCGTTTGAGAACAATAAAGGCCGAGTCATTGGGCAAAAATATGAGTGGATAGAAGTTTAGATGAGCCAAGGACTGAGAAACGACTCCATTAATGAATGCAGGAACTAGAACTAGAGATAGACCAGAACCCTGAGGCGCACCAGCACCTATTTACTATTGACAGAAAAGAAGAAGCCGCCCATCAACAACAGCAATATTGACACGATTTGAAAGAAAGCCACTGCAAATAAAGTAATGCAAAGAAAAGGAGAAAAATCGCAAAAGAGGGGACCTTGGGGAAAAGTTTGTTAAAACTGCGTGCCAGTAACGGGACCCTGTCAAACGCCTTAGAAATATGTCAAGCGCCACCACCCACCCAAGTCATGTCTTGCATAGTAATTAAGGGAGGAAAACCATAAATCTGTTAGAAAGGAATGTATATCACACCAGTAACGTCGGAGCGTCGAAAAGCGTCACTGGGGATCGGAAAGAAAAAAGAAATGAAGAAGACACTCAGATGAATTAGAAATGAGAGTTGAGAAGGGTTCAATAAGATCTTAGATAGGAATACAGGTGTGAAGCAATAGGCGAATAAAGTTAGAAGGATCAGGCGGCTACCTTTTTCCGAACTGGTTTACTTTGCCTGCTACGTGGTCTCAATCGTGGTCCGAGCAGAGATAGGCCAATTGTCCCAGGCCCGTGGGTTTGAAACCCATTACTCGCTATGATATAAAACCGGAGAGTTTTTCTTTCACCCCCCAGCTACCTTAGACATAATGTTTATGTATCTAATTTGTAACTGCGAGCATCTAATTTACATTTTCATCTTCATATCGGCCAGCTCCCCGATAAAAAATTACCGCAGTTACCTTGACTCCTGGCCCGATGTGTACGGAGGGGGAGTTGCTTCTCGGAGGATAATGGGTTAACCGAGTGGTGGAATATCATCAATCCTAGGGAGATTCCCTTTTAGCCTTATCATGGCTGGGAGGTAAAACTCTTGATTTTAGCATCATAGGGTAAAGGGTTTCAAACCCCTGGACATAATGTTTTTAAATACAATTTGTAATGCGAGCTTGCATTTTTTTCATCCATACAATATGCAGTCCCGATAAAACATTACCCAGTCTTGTCTTGCCCCTAACTCCTGTTAGGGTGTGCCTATCAGGTGCTACTCCTCCTACAGAATCTTCTTCAAATATTTTCAATCTTCAAACTTTCGTCCTCCTCCATACTCCCTCTAAATCGTCCTTTGCCCTCTACGTTGTCGCCACCGCTACCTCCCATTATCCATCTCTTCCTCCGAGTCTTCCAGGTGGTCCTTACCTCTCCTTCTGGGTCTCTAGTTTCCATCACCTTTCCTCATGTCTGTCCCTCTCTCATTCTTTTGTCAGATGTCAAAAACACGCATCTTTAAAACTAGTTTTCTCTCGTCCAAGCATTCCCAAAACAGGTTCCACTTCCATTTCTCCCCTCATTATCTGTCCCTTCAGCACTACGGTCTCCTAATGGATCTCTAAGTAAACCCTCATTTCCGCAGCCATTCTATTCTGCTTTTTTTTTTCATCGTTATTCATTTTCCAAGATTCAGATTCCATACAGCATATCGGTCCTTAGAAAGAATTGTTTTGTAATATTAACTAATTTAACTTCTGTTTGAATTCCTCTCTCCTTTTAGCAACGGGTATAAAATTTCCATATTCTGTGAGATTCTCCCAATTCTTCCCTTTCAACTTGTCATCTTGTCTTCCTTGATCATCCACAATACCCCGCCCAAAAATACGTAAAGATCTACGTACACTTTCCTTAAGCCTTGTACTCAATCCCCGATTGTTCAAATCACTATCTTTTTCCCTCATCTCTTG
>JABUQX010050075.1:0-43598 GCA_015478945.1 Trachelipus rathkii
AACGGAGTTCATGATCTGAGATCATGGAATAGCAAGCAGGCTCTTTGGTCCAAAGAACTGAGAAAAAGAAGTCCTTGACAAAGGAGTATTCTGGAGATGCATATAAGAACAGGAAAGATGAATCATGATGCGGTTGAATGATGTTACTGATTCATGTTCAGAGGATAGTGTGTGAATTGTAGTTTTCCAGATTCACTGGCCTCACCTGCGGTATTTAGTTCGAAGAGGACAAATTCAAGAAGTACCCGCTAGCAGATTCGAACGAGAAGAGACATGTTTGGGCTTAATTCGGCGGGCTATACGTCCCTTAAGCTTGAGCACTGCAATAAGGGGGTGGATTTTTCTGATTGCTCGATTTCACGAAAAAACTTTATATTGTATTTAAAAAGGGGCGGTAAGTCTGGGCTTGCTTTCTACTGTTCATCATTATCATTCTGACTAATATTTACTGTGTCGGATAGTTAACGAACCTTGCCATCCAGTCTTGGGGAGAAATAGTAGATGGTGATGATGTGATGATGATGTATGATTGATGATGATGATGTCAAAAACTGATGATGATAATATATATATAATAATATATATATTATAGTATATATTTATACTTATATATATTTATATATATATATATTATATATATAGATAATATTATATATATATACAATATATATTATATATATATATTTATAATAATATATAGGCAAGTTTCATAAAGTACTTGTACTTGGTACCATGTACTTGTACTATTATTGTACTGTGATACTTGTACTTGAACAAATTCTAGAGTCACTTTGTACTTGTACATGAACATTCTAGAGTATTGTACTGAAAAAAGTACTTGAACCAACCGCTGAGTATATATATAAGTATATATATATATATATATAATTATATAATCATTATATATATATATAGTATATAGATATATATTAATAGATATATAACGATACTAATATATATATATAGTACTATATAGAGTATATATATTATGAATATATGATATATATATATAGTGACCATATTGATTACTAATAGTATTTATTAATATTTACATTATAAAAGAATAAGAATAAAAAAGCAAATGAATAAAAAAAATAATAAATAAAAAATGAAATTTATTTACTATCCTTTAATTTATTAATCATTGATGACTATAATATTATCATAACTCTAGAAATTCCATATTGAATAAATGTTAAATATTATTCTAAACTATTTAATGGTTGTATGGTATATACTATATATTTCATATTTCATCATCTAATTTAAAAGTTCAAATAACATTTTAGATATTTTAAGCCCTGCCAAAAAAAAGCTAGCAGTTTGATCATAGGGGATATAGCAATTTTTCCATTATTTACAACCTCCATTAGAGCAAAATAGCATCTTAGTTAAATACATATCCCACTATTATTATACTCAATTATAATAATAATTTCTTTATAACTTGCTGAAATATACTACATAATTCCACTGTCTCTCAAGAGAAATTAGACTCATTTAAAAATGATAATCTCAGACAGCTACAAAATATAGGTAAGTAATTAAATATGCTTTATACAGCTGCAGAGTACATCGGAAAAAGGCGCATACTGAGGAAGGACAAGAAAACAAATCTTTCCTTGAAAATATGTTTCTCATACGATAAATCATGGTACTTTATTCGATGGCACGAGCTTGAGGACATCCCACCGATACGCCTCTCTGTTAGATTGATGATAAGGAAACTTTTACATGGGAGCATAATGGTCCCTATTCCCTATTTCGATCATCTACGACTTTATTGGATAAGACATTACTGAACTTTTTTTTTTGAGAAACTTACTTATTGTTGCACGAGCTACTTAGTTACATTGAAACAAATACCGTAAGTTCCATAGATCCATCTTCTTATTAGATTATTGTACAATTTCTCTTATCTGCTTCAGTACATAGTCTCAGTATTCAATAATCCACTTCCATCTCCTATTTAATTTCCCTTGCACAGTAATCAACACAGCCGCAAGACAAGCAGTGTCTTCATGATCATTCAACCACACAAACTCAACACACCGTTGCACGATAACTCTCAGATTTTAAATGCTTATTAATAATAAAACCAAAGATATTCCATCCTTTCCCTAACACCTTGTTCTTTATCTCTATCTTTGCCAGTTTGGTGTCCTTTTTTTCTTCATATTAATTTCAGCACGTCCATTTCCTATGCTAGATAAGTTAATCACCGCGATCAGATTTATGTCAGAAATGCTTTTTCATAAGTGTGTGTGGTAATAGACGCCAATCTCCAACAACCAAAACAATGTTAGGTTCGTTCCCTATTATTATTAGAGGGTCAGCCTTGTGTACAAAAAGTGAGCTCAATAATATATATATGCTAAACGGACACCCGGTAACCTTTCTGGGATATAAAAATATCCAATAATTTTTTATTTTTTGATATTAATTTTCGACATAAAAGTCCCAGCATAACAAATTCATGACATTACATTCGTTCAACGACCTACGAAAACCATATTTTTTGGTCCCAAAGCAAGTCAATCTAGCAGAAATGTATCGACCACACGGTTTCGCAAATATTGCAAGAGCTGTATTAAATCCTCTCAAGTTTTATGCCCTGCCAAAAGTTACATCTCAATTCACTAAATGTTTTAATTTTTCTTTTTTACAATATTATTTTTTATAAGGAGAGTAAAATATTATTTTCCATAAACTTGAAAAATCGATAACAAACGGTTGGATTTTTTATATTGTCAATTTTCCATGATTTTTCATAAAAAAAAATTCACGAAAAAATAATTGTTTAATTTCTATGATAGATAACCTATATATATATATTATAGACTATATATATGCTGCTTGGCACCTTATCTCTTATTTCAACTGTATTTGAGTTTATATCTATCAATAAACTTGATAAGTATATGAAGAAAATAGTAATGTATAGTATAATACTATTGATATAATAATTTATTAGTATAATTTTTATAAACATTAATAAAACCATTTTTCTTTCATTATTTAGACGTACAAAACCAAGAATTTCTTCAAATATGCCTTTTTAATATATAGCTATTATACTAATTTTATACCTAAACCTCTAAAATAAATCTATAGTCATGATATTTTTGACTGAAAGTTTAGAGTTTAAGGATATATGTATCTGAGGTATGATAGGTGAGTTGGATATATACATAGATATGAACTTGAACGGGCCTCCTAAATAACAGATCATTATAAGTTGCTAACTAATAATAATAGTTGTGTTATCAATTCAGGAAGTTAATAAAGTTATATTAAGTAATTAATCAAGTTGTATTTATATATTAGGTTATAATTATCTTGATGTTAATACCGTGACCCTCAAAGGAATATAATAGGTTCAGAGATATACGTAGTATATTATATTGGATTGTGAATATATAATATATATGGTACTATATTATTATATATATATAAGCATTACAGCTTCGTCATTGAACTGAAGTGGCAAGTTGATTTGTTTAGAGATGGAAATCGGTTTGAAGGTATAGAGAGCAGCCAAAGGGCCAGGTACATTAATAGCACGTTCCAGAAATAAGATGGAGCTCATTCGAAGATATTTCAGAAAAAGTTAAATAGATGCAGTTGAGGGGTTTTGAGGATAGATGTAACTATCCCAAGTCAAAAATTGACAATCATTTTTGAGAACCAAACTGCTAATCTGTTATTAGCGAATAGTAATCAATTTTGAAGCTAAAAATGAAAAACACGCGTGTCAAATTTAATAAAAGCCCAGTTGCCGAATTAATAAACTATATATATATACTCGAATAACTTAATATATTATCTGGATGCTACTGACCAAATTGAAAGTAAAAATACTTATTTATATATTTTAGGTATTTATGCATTTGTATCATATGATTATATTTATAATTATAATAAAGCTAGTGTAGTAAATCTTTCAATCAATAATTAATTATTTAATTTAATTTTTTCTTATAGTACTCGTTTAATTAAGTTATTATTTAATTAATAATAAATATAGGATATTTTATATAATATATAACTTGTTGTAATTTTTTGTATTTTACACATATATAGTAAAACAATTATATATATAATATATTAGGTATTTATTTTGACTAAATAATAACGTTAAGTGATTAGATAAAATATGGTATTTATTTTAGCATACTAAGGTATGATAGGAAGGGTGCCGCGGGCATGAGGAGAAGATGAAAATATTGTTTAACATAGGATCATTAAGCTAGGTCCTCAGTAAAATAACCTGGCATTTTTGATTATTGTGGGATTGTAGATAACTATTATATTTGATAATGAGTTAACCAATGAAAAGTGTGTAAAGGATTTTATACATTTGATGATATTTATCGTGGCACTTGGAGTTTTAGTCGCAAAAATTGGAGGGGGGAAATGTGTAACTTTTCCTTGCACCTTTATAACCACAATCTGAGGATACCTCAGAGTAGCAATTTTATCACTTCCCCAAAGAATAACAAAATCATGCTTTATAAACCATAAGCCACACACGGGATCAGACCTATCATTACAACTTAAGGCACCCATATAATTGACCAATATACATGTTTATTGCAAACCATGTTTTCCTAAACTATTTTATGAGTTTGTGCCAGAAAAACTAAATTTTTAATTGCTTTTATTAAAATAAGTGGAATTACTACAAAAATATGACAACGGATACTTTTTAATATATTACCCCTATGTTTTCAAATTAACTATCAAGATATAAAATCCTTACAATTGTAGTGCAATGGTTCTATATAGAAAACAGAAAAAAAATATATTTAAACTTAAAATTTAAAATCACTTTTTTGATTTGAAATTTTTAATTAATTTCATGGACTTTTTGTTACTTTCCAATACTTCCATCTCGCTTCTGATCTGCGTCCAAACCACAGATGGCTGAGCTCAGCGAACAAGTTTTACATGTCTTCACATTTTGGCTGTGTGTACACTATGTCTTAACTTAAGTGGTTTTTCGATAAATTCAAGTATTTAAACTTCTTCAATCAGTCTCAAATCAAAACTGGTGGAATTGTGTGGCATTGGGAAATTGGGGTCATTTTATAATACATTACAGCTTTGAAATTAATCTTTGGTTTTAAAAACACTCTTACATCTTAATTTCATTGAGGGGATAATCACTTTCACTAACATTGGCTTTGTCATCATCACTCTAAACCGTTCCCCCTACAAAATCAACTTCTTCCCATGAAAGTCTTCTATGAGGCCTTTCAATGCGGGAAACATTAACCGCTTTCTTCTGACTCTTCATCCTCGTCGCGATAACATTCCAATTAGGAATATTTTTACCATGAGCAAAATAACTGTTATTATCGTTAACTTTATAAAAAAAATTCCTAGCATTTGAATCAGGAAATTTATTGATTTTTTTGAATCACATTAAATAGGTTTTTTGGGACAGTCAGTTAAATATTTATTTAATTAATTATAAAACCAACTTTGGGCCCTAGTTGAAATAACTTTACTATAAATTCGCAAGTCAGCTTTAGATTTTTAGTAGGTTTGGAAATGGATAAATAATACCGAAGATTCTGCATGCTAATGTAAGCCAACGAGAATTTCAAGTCAATTCTAAAAAAAAAGCCAAAATCAGTGTTTTTACCTTCCCTGTGATTACACCCCCAACAGATGCGATAAGCATATTACTGGTCAGTCGATAAGTCATCAATGGCTTTGTTTCTGCTGGTCTGACAATTTTGGATTTGGAATTGGCCTAAACTTGGCAACACCACATTTGGAAACATTGCCATTATGCTGTGAGCCAAGGGCTCCAGAAAATTTATCTCCTTTTGTTAGTTCCAGTTCAATTTCATAACAAATATGCTTAAGGTAACTTCATTTTACATGCAAAGTGAATATCCCACTGTAATGAATCCTAGAAACATTTCCAAATATCTTATGGAACACGTAAAAAGACCAGTATAAAACAGGATCTCAATCTCTTTGCTAAGTTCCAGTCTTACTTATTTTTGATTCCCTGTAGTGCTTTGAATATTCCATGAGCTAACATTCTGATTCCCTTGAGCGCTTTTGTGCGATTGTTGATCAAGGTAAAATGTCATCTGAAAATAGAAGATTTCTAAAAGATAGGTAACAGAGATATTTTATAAATGATAGGTAGTTTAGTTGTTCATAATTATAAGGCTTGATACTTGTTGACAAAGTGATATTTCCATTAATTTCACAATTTTCAACACATGCTCGCATCTCGCCTGCCATCGAAACCTATTCCTGTTGACCTTTTCGACAGGCATTTTCTTCTTTCTGTCGCTCTCTGCTCGCATTTCTTCTTTCTCTCTTAATTTATTTTCAAAGTTATTGTTGTGTTAAAGCAATTATAATATAATAATTACTAACTAATAATGTAGATAGGTATTTAGAGTAATTTTGATATAAAATTAGGTTTTGGATCATGAATGCTGCATTTTGTCTTTGGTGATAACTCAAAATCTACCAATGTAGCAGAAGCAAATAGCTGCACCAGCTCTTTCACTTATTTGATACCTGAAAAGAGATTTATACTATGTATAAGAAAAATAACTTTCAAGGAATTGGTATGATATATCGTCAATTGTCTAATGAAAGCATTGATTGTAAAATTTTTTTTTTTTTTTGTTTTTTTTTATGCTTTTTGGTATTTTTAAGGGACAAAACTACTTAATTACCTGTCACACATTTCAGCAAGTATTCGTAGCCTTGTTCGATTTTGCTCAGAACTTGACATTTCTCCACTATAATCAGGATCTGAATCATTACTAATTGAAAATGACTCAGACATTTCAGCAGCTGATTTCTCTATTTCTCCAGATACTTGAGGACTTTCTTCTTCAAGTCCTTGAAAGAGCAACTTGCTTTCATCTCAGAAGAATCCAGTTTCCTAGCTTTCTTTGAACTAAGACTTTCTTTGAATAACTCTTTTTTTTGAATTTGGCTTCAGAAGGTGTTTCAGGAACTAGCTTAGAAGTGCAGTAGCCATGCCTGTTGGTTTTTTGATCCTGAAAATGAAAAAATTCTATAAAACACTTTTAATCAGCACACCGGATGTTAAATTAATTTTAAGTTTGAATGAGTATTTGAGTAAATGCTTTAAGGCTGGGTACTTTTGGTGTTGTACTCACCTCATAAAACTTGTAATCTTAATCTTTCATTTTACATTAGTTTTCTTTTCAACTTTCTACTTAGTTAACATAGGTCTTTTTTATGTACATCAAATAGTTGATTGCCTCTTCTGTTTCTATGCATCTTTTTCATACTTTTGTCCTCTTTTTGTTTTTTTGTCATAGTTCACATTTATAAAAAAATTTCAATTAACTGCTGAGCTTTGTTCTAGTTCTGATGAAAGATTTAAAATAAAGATTATAATTTACCCACAGATTGAATAGTTCTACACTAACACTCTCTGAACACTTCTTTCCTATAGTCTTTAAAGTAACATCTTTCAAGTACTTGCTTTAAAGGGGAAGTTCCAAAGGAATTGCTTCCTCAATGAATATCGATCTTTCTGACTAATGTATTTATTGATTTATTTTGCTATTTTTTCTTTTAATATTGCTTAAATATATTAAAATTGATTGATATTGATTTAATTATTGTATCTATTAACAAAACTAAGATAAAATGAATAATTTTTGGAAAAAAAATCGATTTGTTTTTAGGTTTTCTCCAAAAATAAACCTTTATAAATATATGTGTTACACTGAAAAGATAATATAGAATAAAATTGTTTTAAAATAAACCTAATCTTTATGGAAATGTTGATACACATTTTTCTATTAAAAAGCAAAATTTTACCTTAAAGTATTTAATAATTTTCAACTTAAAAAATGGTAAAAAAAAATTAGTTCTTTTATTAATATGAAGTGTCAAATAGAAGTGATAATCAGATAGGTATCAGTCATTAATCAGAGATGTTGCCATCAAAAGCCAATAAATTAGAGGGGATACTTTTATATTTAGGTTTCGGCCCAACCTTAATATATAATATATATATAATATTAGTACTATATATATAATATATATATATATAAGTATATATATTAATATATATATATATAATATATATAATATTATAATATATATATATTATATATAGATATATATATATATGTGGTGTGTCTGTGTGTGTGTGTGTGTGTGTGTTGGTTGAGTAAAGAAAAAAAAAGGAAAAAATGATCAAAGATTTTTTAATTTTCAAGAAAAATTTATTTAAATAAAAATTAGATAAATATTTAGTGTCAATTTAAATTTTTCTTTTTCATTAATAAAAAAATTTATTAAAATTATATAATAATTTTAATAATAAAACTAGTGTTGATCCTAACGTCTGGCCAGAGATTTTACTTGATCTGTAGTGAACTGTGGATAAATTATTTCAATTCACTATCAGTTCTAACCCGACAAGGGAAAGGAGTGCTTTTAGATTCTTGTTAAAAAGAAATTCCTATAGTTCAATATAAAAAAAATAGTTAATAGAAAATATATGAAATAGAAAATAAATATATATAAGAAAATAAATGTGTCTTGCTAAATACAAAAAATAGATATATCAAGGTTTTGGTGTTTTATATATTTATATAATAAATTATATATATAGTATATATATTATATATATATAAGATATATATAGTATATATATATATATATATATATAATATATTATATTATAATATATATATTTTATATTATAATATTATTTTATATTCTCTTAAGTTAGGTTAGGCTAGTTAACTTACGTAAATAACTTAACTTACCCTATTTTGCCTTTGACTAACCCCAAAGGGTTTACCAAGAAAAATAATATTTGAGTTTAAATATATATATATATATATATATATATATATGATATATATAAATATATATATATATTATATATATATAATATATATATATATATTTAATATATTATATATATATATTATTATATATATATAATATATATATATTATATATATATATATATTTATATTATATATATATATATATATATTATATATATTATATATATATATATTATATATATAATATATAGATACTATATAATTTATTTTTTATATATATATATGATAATTATAATAATGGGCCAGCATTCCGAAAGCAACATGCATGAAACTAAAAAACCTAAAACAGCTACAGGAAAAATAAATAACATTTTGATTTCAGGCAAGCAATTTCATCGACATCGTGGAAACTTAACAAAAAGTATTATTATTCTAATTACTTTATCAAATAACACCTTAATATTAGTATCATCTTAGGTCTGCAGCGTACGCTCTGAGCAACCTTCCATTTCTGCAGTAGTACGAGAGCAAGAGTTTCCAAATAGTTTTCTAGTTTCTGGAGAAGAATATATATTTTTTTTATTTCTTTTTTATTGGTTACTTGGAGAGCGGTGGAGAGGAGGGGGACGAAAGTTCCCCTTGTCGTCTCGGGTGGTAGGTAATAGAGATCATCTTAGTTAAAAAAATCGATTTGGCAACTTTGACGCTCACTCGGAGCGCTAGAGCTCCCTTCGGTTCTTCTCAAAAAACGATCATTATCATACAGTTTTCCAACTTTTTTTAACAATTTAAATTTTCAAAAAAGCATTATTTTTTTTACTTTATTTAATCGATAAAAATGTCTCATGATTAATAAAATGTTATTTATTTTCCCGTAGCTGTTATATAGTTTTTTAGTTACATGCATGTTTTTTTCGGGAGCTACCATTTAATATACTATCATATATATATAATATATATATATATATATATAAATAATATATACTTATTTCGATATTAGATATGTACATACAGATTTTCGCAGAGATATAATGATTTGTACAGAATGTACAGATTTTTTTTCTTTACAATGAAGGTTCCTGAGTATCAGAGTTTACCAAAAACATTTTTTAACTGAAAGGAATACGCCAAGATATAATCCAAAGATGGAAAGAGTTCAGGGTCTCTCGGCCTCAGCGGGGACGAACCGGGGGACTTCGTCCCCACCTCTGTCCGGCCGGCCCTTAAAAAAAAAAAAAAAATTTAAAATTAAAATTTAATAAATTAAAATTGCAGCTTTTGGCAACTCTTGCGCTCTTTCTATTGCAGTTTTAGCTAACACGTGACACTGCAGGGTTTCACGCGTAGCGTTCGGCGATTTTTGATATCATGTCTTTTTGATGTAACACTTTTAAAGGAGTATTGCTATATATATATATATATTTAAATAAAATTAAAATTATAAAATTATTAATAAATTATTTATTAAATATTTTATATATATATATAATTATATATATATATTAATATATATATAAATATAATATATAATATATATATATTATAAATATATTATGGCCAGCCTCCTGAAAGCATTCATGCATGTAACTAAAAAACTATAACAGCAAGGAAAATAAATAAAAATTTGATTTCAGCTTGTAATTAATGCTGGAAACAAAAAAAAATTATTTATTCTAATATTTATTAATAACACCGTTAATAATAGTATAATCTTTGTCTGCAGCGTAAGCTCTTCATCACCCTCGGCAGCGTCACGGCTCTCATCAACCTTCCATTTCATCGAGTAGTTGCGAGAGCTAGTGTTGCCGAATTATGGTTTATTATTATGCTCCTGCGAGAAAATGCTAATTTTCTTTTATTTCCGTATTGGGGGTTCGAGCCGACGGAGGACATAGGGGGGACGAAGTCCCCTCGAGCCCCGGCTGGCCGAGAAACCCCGACTTGTCTATCTTTGTGGTGTCTCTTAGAATCTTGTTTAGTAAAAAAAAATCGACATTGGCCTCTTGACGTTCACTCGTAGCGATGGAGTCCTTCGTTCTTCTTCGTTCTTCTTCGTTCTTCTTCTAATTATCATATAGATTTTCCAACATTTTTTAACAATTTAAAATTTTTCAAACGCTTTATTTTTTATTTTTATTTTTTATTCCATGGAATAAAAATGTCTCCTCATTATAAAATTTTTATTTTTTTCCTGTAGGAGGTGTTGATTGAGTTTTTTTGCTGATGCATGTTGCTTTCGGTGAAGTGCTGACTTGATATATGGTGAGGGTATATATATTTATATTAGGTATATATATATGTTATGAGAAAATTGACAATTTTATAGCCTATATTAATATATATATATATATATATATTATAGTATTATATATATACTATGGCCTTCATGTATATTTAACAAGGGAGTTCTGTCGTTCGTATGTAAGATATAGAGTGAAAATGCGGGACAGTCATAATATGAAGGGGAGTTTGCTGTAAGTTGACATAAATATTAAGTAAAATGAATATATACAGTATATGTGGGGATATATATTAAGTGATATATGACGCATAGATATTACTAAGGGTCGGGGTCTATTCCGGTTATTAAGGTTTAGTAACACGGGGAGGACCTCCACTTATTGATCCAATCCCGTATACTATAAGCCCCTCATATACAATTAGATATAGTTCTAAGTAGTAATAAAAAATTCATTTAATGGTATAGGGCTCTGAGTCCCTGTAAATGGTTAGGACGTATGTAGATGGGACGATGGATGAACCCCATCTACTGAGTTCGCTATGTATACGTACTACTCTAGGGTATTGTTAGTTTTTAATTCATAAATAACGATTTGTACATAATAAAATTGTATATGACTGGTTCAAATATGTTAATGTTTATTTTACTATGTGTGTTATAATTTTATATTTTTGATTTTTTTATTGTTTTTACTTCTGGTATTAGTTTATATTATCGCTGAATTCCCAAATAATATTTGTATTTTACTGATATGGTATTATATATATATATATCGTTGCTCTCGGTATATATATATTTGTAATAATATTAGTATGAGTCATTTTCAGGATATTACTGAACAATATATGGCAAAAATAGTAAGCGTTTAATGAAACTTGGACAGAACCTGACAGATAAATGGGAATAGTTTATTCACAGCACTTATGCCCAAATTAATTTTATTTTTAATTTTAAGTTATCTGTTATAGCTGTTAAGATGTTGGTCTTTTTGAGTATTAATAATATATAATTAATGTATATTTTAGTGTATATTTATGTCTGTGCAATATCTATTTATTTGCAATCTAAATTACAATGTCTATGGACAAAAATAGTTTTATTAAATAACTATAATTTAGCTAAATATTTATAATAGTTAAATTAGTTTTATACTTAATACATACTATATAAATTTATCATTTTTAAAAAAAATTCTAGAAATGGTAAATTCAATTTTATTTTCGCATAATAAGATAAAGAAGGACTTAGTAATACACGACTTACCTGAGATAGCAGTAGTAAAAAATGATATGGCATCTTTATCTAAATGTGTATTATATTGAAAGCACTCCGTTGTGCTTGTCTAAATTTTTATTGTAAAAAATTGACTAAATTAATATATGAGTGTTAGTGTCGTATCCGAGAATGGACGTCTGAGTATATATAATAAATATCTCGTCATCCATACGTTAAGATTCTAGGTAAGTGTAAGGCTCAAAATCATAAAAGGTAATATTACAATCTACCTGACTTAGTTTCAGTTAACATGAGGATATATCTTAATTCCCTCGAGATATAGTATAGTGAGTTAAGCATTATGTATTTGCAATATATAAATAATAATTAGGTAAGTTAGTCAGTTATGTCTTATTTTTTTATTTATAAAGGTGTATAATATATTTTTTACGGTTTAGTTAAAATATGACTAATAAAAAGTAAATGGCTGGTTATATTTTAACGTAATATGCTACAATGTTTACCAACGTACGATAACATACATTTAGATATAGTACGGTAATTTGCATATATTTCTGGACAAGTCAATATAAATATAATGACAAAGTGATTCAGATCTCTTAAATTTGGATGGTATAAGAAAGTTTGTGAAGTCGTGGCTCATAAAGCTTTTTGTTTTTCGTCGGTATTACTCAAAGCATATTAGAAGGTTAGGTATCTTAGATAGAGAGTTTATATGGAGAATATAGTGAACTTTTCTAAACATATAGAGCAAAAGAGTTGAGGTCCATCGAGTCGCCGGCCCTAAATAGGATCTTGTATGTTATATTTTTCGGACGAATTAGGGTATAGGTGGGATATCGTAGTTTCCGCTGCTTGGTGATCGTAAGTGAATCAATTGGGAGTAAAGGACGTTTCTGACTATAGCACTCTGTTAGAGAGAAGGTGGTCGAGTCAGAAACTCCGTACGAACAACACGCTCTATATGTAGTCTAGATATTGATAGTGATCGCGGATGATGTTAATATCCGGAGAACGCATCCCCGTGAGCTGAGGGGTGTTTGTAGATTAGTCCCTCCCCTCGGTAATGCTCCAACTGTAATGTAGAGTCCTCAGTATGAGAGACCCCGACTCCTGTCTAAATGGGGCTGGATTAGACGTAGCGGCTTTGTTTAGAGAGAATAATTACAAAAAAGTTGTGTGGAATCTTAACTACCCAAATAAATAAGCGAAGTGATCTCCTCTAAACATAGTATGATATTAGTGGAGTAATAGTGTTGTAAAAATGGGCCGTTGGAGGAATTATAATATAGTGATTATTTCGCGGATACTGTCAGAGGTCATATTAGGTGAGGTACTCTATGATAAGACATCTCTATTACAACGCTATTGTTGTTTGGAAGGGTGTGTTGTAATACCGTATACTATTATGAGATATATTAGTAAATACTCTTATTTAATATATATGAGTAGTTAACATCTAATTAAAGATCCTTTAATATTATTTGAATATATTATACATGTTGATATTAATGTATATATATATATTATATATTAATATAAATATATTATATTTAATATATATTTATAATATATATTATTATTATATATATATTATAATTAATTATATATATATATATATAATTGCTAGAACTAAATGACGTAAATTACGGCAAACTTCTGATACTCACAGTCATAAATACGTGACCTAGTATGATAGAGTCTACGTGTTGGATAATAATGATATCCGTCAACTGACTATTGTTTAAGTGAGGTATAATATATATATGTTCTACATAATATCGTATTATTGTGCGATGTAGCTCTTTTTGAGAATAGTTAAATATATTATCTTTCTCATACATAATATATATATTAAATATATTAATAATTAAGATGTTAATATTATATAATATATATTATATATAGATATATATATATATTTATACATATACATATATATATATATAATTTATATTTAAATATATATTTATATATTTTATATATATATATATATATATTATATATATAATTTATATATATATATATATATATATATAATTATATATTTAATATTTATTGTTATAATTTTGAATTATATACTTAAGTTTACTAATTTTACCTGTCACTAAAACACCTATCTAATTATTGATACGTGTATATTATAATTATATTGAGTGTTAATATATTAATATGCTATGTATATATATATAGTAGTAGATCACTTATTATATACTTGTTATATTATTATAGTATGTTATTATTTATGTATATTATTATATATATATATAATATATAATTAATATTATATATATATATTATATATATAAATATATTATATTATAGATATATATATTATCATATTATATATATATATATATATTTATTATAGAAACGATTAGAACAGTTTACGTTGATTCTTATGATGGAGATACCTATTATAGAATCATATAATAGTATAATAGGCTATGTATGTGCTAGGAATTATGGTGATAAAGTACAGAAATGTAAGTAGAGGCACTACACCCGAGAGTTTAAGTGTGCGAAAAGGGAAATAGAAATAATAAAATTGAGTGAACATATATTTATGTCCCATCAGTGTATTGCTTTTTTTTTTCTTGTAGATATATTGATCTCTTACTTATACACTTGTATATTGATCATGTATTTATTTATTTATTTTATTACTAAAATTTAAAGATTTAAGCATATTTTTTTTATAATAGTGTTATGGACTAATTCCTTTTAGATTATTATGTATGATAGTAGTGATGATGTGTCTGGCTGGTATGCTGATCCCCATAAGAGTTTCATACTAGTATAAATGTTATTGTAGTTAAGAATTAAAAGAACTTGGGCTGTTAATTTAATATGACATTTCCCGTTTTAAGGATATCTCATCATCATCTGATAAACATCATCATGTCAATAGGATCAATGATACATGCTAACGAAGATGATACTTATTGATCTGTTATGGATCTCATGTATATCATCGATCTTTACCACACTCTATGAATAATGATTCAATCATACACTATCATATCAATCATACCAATCTCAATGAATATCGAATACCATATTATCAAAATAATATATTATATATATATAGGTTATTTAAATATTCTGAAAATATTATTAAACAAATGTTCTTATATTTGAATAACAGATTAATATATTTATAATATATATTTATTTATTAAAGAATTTTACGATTCTTAATAATTGTTGATAAAATAATAAATTTTTTGTTGAAAATTTTGTATCATTTACTTTATGTAAATTATATATAAAATAATATTAATAATATTATAATAATGCTTTACTCCATATATTTCTATTTAATTAAGGTTTTATCTTAAAATAATAATTAATATAATATTAATCCAATACAATTCATATTTATTAATAATTGTAATTATAATTAATAATTATTTTACTATTATTAAAAATATTTTATTTATATAAAATTTAGAAATATTAAATCACAAATATTAATATATTATAATATTATCTTCTAAAAGGTTTTAATAATATAAATATTTTAAATATTAATAATATTTAATTATTAATATATATTTTAGAATATTATATTAAATATTAATAATATATTGAAAGAATTAATAATTAATTAATAATTATTTAGATTTGATATCTCTTTAATAGCACTAATAGATAAATTAAAGTATTTTAATAATCTAAACATACATTATAGTATAACTAATATAATATTAATAATATTATACATATAATTAAATTAATTAATTTTATATTATATCTAATTATTAATTTAATTTAATAGTTATATAATTTTATAGTTAATATTTATAATATTTAATAATATTATAATATTTATATTATAATTTAATTATTTATATTTAAAATATTAATATTTAATACTTTAAATATTGTAATTTCAAATATTTAAATATGCCTGTGATCTTGTTAAAACTAAGAAATGAATATTTTTTTGATTATATATAATAATTAATTAATTAAATTAATTTAATATAAGTATTAATTAATAATATAATAAATATTTAATTAAATATAATTAATATATTTTAATATAAACTGTAAATTAATTTAATTTTAAAATTATATATTATATTATTATAATATTATATAAAAAATTTATATATTTAGTTTCAAAATCATTATAAATATTAAATTAATCAAATATTTAATTATATATTGTATTTATATATTATAATATTATATTAATATTTAATATAATGATGAATAATTTTTATAATATTTTTAAATATTATAATATTATTTTATTATAATGGTAACTAATTTATTTTTAAGCATACGTTTATAATATATTATTATATATTTTATTTAATTTAATATTTAAATTTAATATTAATAATATATTTTAATTATATTAATAATTATATATTATATTTATTAACATATTTATTAACATTAATTATATATGTGTGTTATCATTATAGCTTTAATAATAATATATTATGTAACTCTATTAATTTGATTTGATACTCTAATAATAATAGTATTATAATTAATAAATATTTTATATAATTTAAAATATTATATTCTTTATAATAATTATATATAAATGAATATATTAAAAATAAATTATTAATATATATTTGAAATTAATTTATAATAGTATAATAAATGATTAATAATATTATCACTAATAATAAAATTAATTGAGATAAAAATATTATTTAATTTAAATATTTATAACAAATAATAATTATAATATGTAAAATAATAATAAATTTAATATATATATACTACTATGATATATTTTAACATACCACCTGTAAATGATAATATTAATACCATTATATTTATATTAATTATATTAATCTATGTTATTATTAACTTATATTCAATATATAAGATAATATTAATTAATTAATTTATATTATAATCGTACTTATTAAAATACACTAAACGAATAAATTACTAAGTAAAATTATATTTAATAATATTATATATTTGTATATTTCAAAGTTGTCATATAATAATTCTTCTCTCGGAATATAAACAATTATTAACTAATAATGAAATTTTTAAATATATATAATCTTTTTTATTTTTTTCTATTAAATTTTTTGAAATATATTTTATCGAATATATTAATTTGTATAATTAATATAATATTAATAGTAATATCAAATATATTATTATCATTAATACAACAATATTATAATAACGCGTTTATCTTATTATTATCATATTTATTAACGCACTATTGATGGAATTATAAAAATTAACAGAGTAATAAATTATTAATTAAGATAATATTAATTAATTCAAGTTGATTTAATGAAAATATAAGTATTATCATACATTTACTCATAAATTTTATTAATTAATTTATGCGAGTATTTAAATCTCGAGAAAAATTTTTATTATAATTATTATTATTATTATTAAAGTTAATTAATTAAATATAAAGTTTGTATTATTATTATTAAATGTATTATTTTTTTGATTTTTATATTTTTCATTTTAAGTTTTGTTCTAACTATATATATAAAATATATATAATTTATATATTAAATAATATATCATTAATTGTTCCTAATATTATTAATTGAGAAAGTACTAATTATATTATAATAAATAATGTGGATAATATAAATGTATATAAGATTCCATTTACACCAAATCATTAATTCTATTTATATTTTTGTATTTGAAATATTTATTTCGTTTGAGCTAATTCATACATTAGTCATAATGTTATGTAAATATATTTTTATTTTTTCTATCAATTTTCATTATTTATTATTATGATTTTTCAGAGTGTGTATTGATACTACATATCTGTTAATTCATCTCTCTAATTATTAATTTTATTAATTTTGATCTTTTAATATTTTGACACGATTTGTTTGTTTTATACGTGACTAAGTGGAGATGTGAACGCAAGAGAATAAAGACTTAGCTATTACTCTGGATGGCTAGAGGCCAGGAAAAAGTGGCAACCCATTTGTTTTTGATTTACGTTTGGTTTGTTAAATCGTATGTACAGTAATTAATAGACAGAATACATAGAGGTATTTTAGTAGTTGTCATTAGGGATATATTATACGTATATAATTAGTAGAAGGTTGATTCATATATTTATAAAAGGTGTCTATACTATTAGTGTATAAACAATGGGTATATTCATCAGTGGCTTCATTTAATCGATTCCTACAGCTAGTATGGAAATAGCTTAATCGAAGGCATTAATTATACTATATTCGTCTGAGATCCAAGAAAGGATTATGTATTACGCTTGTACCCCAGCAGTCTCAACGGGATGAGAAAATTTGGACGGAAAAAGGGGGCTCTGTTTAGCCATAACGTTATTAATCTGTTAACGTTAAATGAGAAATATAATAGACAGTTGAGATTACATAGGTTTGCAAGGAGGTGTGTATTGGGACGCAAGTTACGATTATTTATTTCTAAGGAACTAACCTTTCTTGGTATTAGGGCGTATTAGGTTGATGAGGTTAGGAGGAATTCGGGCAGCTGGAGAACTTTCAGCTACACTCGCGCAATAATAATAGCCAAAAATGAATATTGGGTTTATATGAAATTTGTTTGAATATATCTTGTGTTACTCCGAGAGTTGCTTTCGGCTTTGCGTGCAAATATTATATGATCCTCCCTGTCGTTCCCGGGATAGATCGATGGACTTTCTCGTACTCAATTCTTTCCCGTGTGGCTCTATTCTTTGGGTAGACTCTCTAACACCTTGGGATTATTGCTTTAGTCTATAAAAGAAAAGAACAAATATTGTAATAGGAGAACACGCAATCCAACCTATAGAAAGAAAAACACAATTTACAACCAACTACCCATACATATTATTATATTATATATTTATATTATATATTTATTAATAATAATAATATAGTATATTATGATTATATATATATTATTTTATATATTTATTTATAAATATATTATAATTTTATAATATATTATTATTTATTATATATATATTAATATATATTATATTAATATATATATATATATATATTTATATTATTTATAATTATATATCAGATTAGTGGCGCGTACTCGTACTCATTGTCTATAAAGAGTTTAACAAATCCAAAGACATTAATGCAGGATCGCAATCGCAAAGCGGGTTCACAATGTTGGCTACGAGCTGCAAGATCAAATTTTTTTTTAAACAATCCACTAAAAATTCCTAGATTGATTCCTTCATGCTCGACAACCACCATACCTTAATTCCTTTCTATCTCTCGGCAACGTCATATAACACCATATTACTAAGCCACCTCAAAGTCATATTCTTTATCAGATGGTCAATTTTTCTTTTTATATCAATCATTCCATTTAATATCGTTTGTAATATTGTCTCACAATATATTAAACATTTTCACTTACAAAATTGTGACGAACTACGGGATCCTTATTTCTAATATCTTAACCCTATTTCTCGATTCTTCTATCTCTTGTGTCAGTCTCTTCCTGCTGCTTTCGTTTACTCCATCTCTTTTTCGTCCGCTTTTTCGACCAAATAGCTCGTTCAATTTTACATTCTCTCACTCTTTATAACGCATTAATTATTTCCTATATCCAATCATCATTCTTTTTCTAGCACCTCCCAACACGCTCTCAACCTTTCATTCAACATCAACTTATTCTTGGATGGGTTGCTATGGATCTATATACGCCCCATCGTTCACTAACTATTAGTACCCTTTGGCTACCACTATTTATTGAAATACTAACTTTCTTTACGATTTAGCCTATGTGATAAATCTCACCATCATATACTCCTTATCCAATGTGCCTTCCGGACCAGCCTACATGCGGCTTGTTTCCTCTCCTTATCTGTGATCTATCTCTTCTTATCCCTCCTTCCTACCAAATCCTCCCTAAATATCTTAACCTTTACTTCTTCTAATACACCTCCTACGTTATCCTCATTCCCTCATCTTTTTCCTCATCAACACTACACTTTTTATTTACTGGATTTCTCTTAGCTTTGCCCCCAACTCTTCAAATCCTTCACATAACTTCGAGATTTCATAAATTTCTTCGAGGCTAGGCGTATCAAATCGCAGCGGGTTCAGTTTTAAATTCTTTACTCGTTCTAACTTATCACAACATCAAATTCATCCCCTACTCACTGCACTCCTAATTTTCCTTTTTCAGAGGTTCTATCTTCCATCAGTTTGAAAGACACGACGGGTTACTTATAGATTATCGACGTGTACTCAGAAACTGTTCTCGTTGATCCAACATGCCAACTCTAGCGCACCACTTTTCTACATAGTCCCAATTGTCTAAATTCTATGAAACTGCACCGCCAACGACTTTTGTCTCAACCTTATTCCTCTTTTACCCTTTCCATATAATGTTCGATCACTTCTTCTAGTCTCTGCTGATACACATAATTTCAGACCTTCTCATTGTTTTGTCAAAGAGTTCATTTTACTTAAAGTATCGAAACATTATTTACATATATATTTCGTCATTTCTCATTTTGTTTCACATTGTATACTTGTCTCGTACACAGGCTCTGTATTCTATTGTGGTCGTGTATCCAACCCTTCACCCTAAATTATCTATGGTTATTGTTACACTATGCATTATATCTTTTGTTTAGGTTCCTCACCCTCTTCAATTTAGTATATATTTCCTCACTTGGGCAGAATAATATCATATAAGAAATTAATAATAATGAGAAAACCTTCATCCAAGCCTAACACCATTTATAGTTGGACCTACCTCATCTTACGCTATCTGTGAATCATATACTCCCTTCCTTCACTATATTTAATTATTTACTAATTATAGACCATTTCTCACCCTTGATACCTTCAATATAGTATACCATCGGTAAATTTCCTACTACACATCTTATAGCTGTGGATTTCTCTTATTTTCTTTTAGTTAGGCCTATTAATTTTATTATCATTGTTATATTAATTTATCATATGCCCCTATCCTCCTCGTCTTATTATATTATGTTACTCCCTACATCCAACTATGCTTGTTAAATCCTCTATCTCTCACCCAATTTTATTTCTATAATCACTCTCTATAATTATTTCCCATCACACCTATTCCTCCCTTAACATCTCCCTTCACTATTCCATTTCCACTACCTATTCATTATTAACCCTTCTTCCTACCTCATCCATCTTCTCCTTTTTTTATTTATTCTTTTACTGATTTTTGCTATTCTGTTTCATAAATTTTTCTATTCAATCTTTTCTAACACATTTAATATTATTGAATTTCTCTTCAGCCTTCACTGACTATCTTTGATTTCTACTGCTTTACCCTATACCTTCTATATTTCCTCACAATTTCCTTATGGTTCTTAAATTTAAAGATGTAATTGACTATTTTTTCTTTTATAACCTAATCTTTATTTACTCTCATCCTCACTTTCAATTTCTCATATTTTCATATTGCACTACCCACCTATTACTCTATCCTCTGGCCTATTCGCACTATTGTCATATAATATTTCTTTTCATCTCCCTCTTATTACTAAAATAATCATCACTCTACACTCTACTCTAACGTATGCGACTCACCTCATTTCACTTTTTATGCACTCTACGCGTCATATCCCTTAAGCTCGCCTCCTTAACTTGTTCTCTTATTTTTTCCACCTTTATGATCTTCTTTTCTACTTTTTTTACTCTTTGCTGTGTACACGCGGTTACTCTCCCCCACCCTTAGTATAAGAGTAACTCGCTGCAAACAATCAGTAGTATAGATAACCCTATTCCTTGTCCACTTCTCTCTTAGTGTATCCTGGAATACTTTTTATTCTGGCAGTTTTTATGGCTCTCTATCCTTTATTCTTATTCTCTACCCATTATTTCTTAACTTTGCACTCGCACCCGCTAATTCCTCTCTATGCTCTATGAAGTGAGGATGCTAGATGAGCTGTCATGATTTTCGTTCGCAATAAGCAAATCAAATCATCAAATTTTCTTGGAATACCAAGGTGTGTCCCTGTAATCGATGTTTTTCTAATCACCACAGACCTCTAATAGTTATCTTCTCTTTCCTTTTGATTTGCCTCTTCTCTCGGTAGCTATGGACTTGTAAATTTGCTGTGCTCTCTTCTTTAGCCAACTCCTGAAATTCGAAGTTCTACCTGATATTGACAAATTGTCACACTTAATTTATATCTCCGAACTTTTCGTTCCGCAATAATTTCTCTCCTTCTCTGTCTCTGAATCTATATCGTGTACTACACGCCTCTCGTAGTCGCATTTTAGGGAGCTTCACCGCCAGTATACAGACACATATTTTCTCTCTATTACCTTTGGACACTTATTAACCACATTATTCTCACGAACAGGCAATCATACTAGTGTGCGTCTAATTATATATTTCTCTCGTATCCACTCTGTCTCCATTAACTATGGCTCACTTCTCACTCGCCTCATCTCTCGCTTTCGCCATATCTGATCTTCCCTCTTAAAATGTTATCAAAGTCTATTTTATTATTTAAATTATCTTTGTGAGACTATGGTTTCCTTGTGGACCCTAGCTATATCCAGTGTCCTCATATATCAACATGTTGCTGATTTACCGTTAGTCACCACTAGCGTTACTCTCCTCCTTTATTAGTTTTCCTCAGTGATATCGCGTGAACGTCTTATTTTAGACCTCGCTTACTTATGGCTGATCTTTTCCCATCTTATTTTTAATCACGTACACTCCATCATCCTAGTCCAACTGAACCCTTTTCTTATTCAGCGCTCTTGTTTCTTATATGCTATCTTGGTTTTCTCCCCATACTACTTTATGCTTTGAATACTTGGGCAGCGCTTTGCGTAGCTTGTGTGCTTCGTTTTTGGCCGCGGTCCCTATGATATTGCCGCTTCCTACACTCTCCGCTGTGCTGCTAATGTATATTAGTTCACATTGCTCCTTGGTACAGAGGACCAGCGGCACGGCATCACTATTATGAAAACATACCCCTAGGATGACCAAGAGATGCTCTTATGATGTAAGGAATATAGTTATACGAGCGGTTATCACTCTATATGATTTATGGTTAAGTATGCATATAATTAATTTCCTATCGCTTCAGCAAGCATAGTATTTGTGTCTCTGGAAGTACTGAAATTTGATAAACATTGAATCTCGCTCTATTTTGCCTATGTTGAAGAACTTCCTCTTCTTCAGGAGCTTCGATATCTCCGTATTATATAAGAAAATAGCTCCCGGAACGTTTTACAAATGTTCATGGTTATTTCAGTTCAGATGATGGAAGTCTTTTGAAGTCTCTTGATTATTTGAGGTTGTTCTGAAATGTTATGAGACGTTCATTTACATCTTGTGTATTCGTCTCCATATATCTCTTGGTGATCTTTTCCAAGTAAAGACAAAGTTAGGTACCTCAGAATTTATTCTTTCCTGCTGATGGTTTGTTACTCACATGTGTGCTTAAATGAAATTAGACATATTCATACTAAGTTGTCCAGAGATTTTGGATGGACTGAAGGGTCTTTTAGTAACAAGCCGGAAGACGTCATTCAATTCCCGACGGCAAACAGGCTGTTCAAATTTATACCTGTTCCACATTCCGTTATATACTTTCCGCTCTCTCAGCATTTAGTGGTGATTATGGTTGGTTTCTGCATCATTTATTTTAAGATAAACTTTAATTCTTATAATTAAGTTGAATTTGTAAATTTCTATCATTAAAACCTGTTCTTTTGAGAAGGTTCTATTTTAAACAGTTACTTTGCTTTAAATGTCCCAGTCCCATACTTTGCCTTTTGTCAGTCCCACCTTTACCACGTCCTATAATTTAATCCAACCGGTAATCAGAGTAAACAATATAAACCAGCTACCTGAATGAATATATAATAAGTAGTTTTTTTATTATATTATTATATCTATGCATTTTTGACATTTTCCGACCCGTGCTATATTATATATATTTATCTGTTTAAAAAGCGGTCCTATAAGACAACTTCATTGTATAATAGGAGGTTTCGTAATTTGTTTAAATCCATATAATATTTATGTGATTATTTATTATTTCAAAAGTTAAATTTGGTTAATTATAATTAATTTATATTTTTTTTCTAAGTAGATTTAATTTATTGGTATTCTATATTGGATTTTACTATCTAGACCCTTATAGTAATCTCAATGTTTCTAAATTGTCTCTCGCTGTGCTGTGAATATGGTCGCCGTATATGCTAATAGATATAGATAGATATATACTCTCAGATAGAATAGAGAATAATGATTCACGCACACCACCCATAGATATAAATCTTACTCTTCTATACTAGGCTAAAGGACGCCTTCTCTCTTCTCAAATGCTGATTCTAAATTTAATCCAGTGAGGCCAGTCATCCCTCCTCTCAGTAATAAACTCCTGTATGTTGTTCCTAGTCCGACTGTCTGCGGTTGTGGCCACATAATTGAGCTCTATATATTAATGAAATATTTATTTGAATTTTGAATCGAAAAATTATGCATATCTTAATATTTTTATTATGACATCAGAATCCCTATCACTTTTGCTTCTGTGGAAGATATAGCTAAGGTGAGGATGAGAATATCAGGGTTCTTAGGCTATTATATAGGGGACAGGATAATTTCGTTAACAAATAGATACTACTGCGTATAAATTATCACTCAATGTGTATGAATAGGCCCTTAATTTATTCATTGTATGGCATGAAATCTTAGAAGCAAAATAAATATTTAGTATTGTGAGGAAAATTATAGTATAAATTATAATTGGACATAAATATTAGCTAATATTTTTAATGGTATATTCAAATTTTATCGGAAATAATATTTTGTCCGTGGATACTGATATTATTACCTGTAGTTTATTTTATAACTCTAGTTCTAGTTATCTCGGGACACCGACTTTATATTAACCTTGTATTAAATAAATAATATCATACTTTTAATCATTTAATAGGAAAATATAAATAGATTTAAATCTTCTGTTAATTAATTTTTAACGATACTATAGACTGATAAATAAGCATATGTATGGTCTGACGCTATTTTTAATTGTATGTTTAATTTAGTTTTGTCGTTTATATCTGTCTTTGAGCATGCTTCTCTATGGCCATACCCGCTTGTCCTCCTTCAATTGTCTATTATTAGATATAACGACTATAGCTAATTCTTGATTGATAATAAATAAAATTACGATATTCTTAAAAATAAATAGTGTATTAACAAACAACTTAAAAATCTCTTTATAGTATTTCAATGTAATTAAAATTTGCTGTAATATTATTAAATGGTTGAATTTTTTAAGAAATTAACATAATGTTTAATTCAAATAAAAAGTGTTTCGATCGAGATAAATGTCCATCTTAGAGTAAGTTGTAAAATTTTTTAAAGACTAAATATTTTATCACTTTCATAGAAGATAAAAGTAGATATACTAATGTAAAGTTTTTTTAAACATGGGAATCATTAAAATCTGTTTCCCTTAGTTTACATCTGCACTCTATTGGCCCTTTAAGTAATACTCTTTTATTTGCATCTTTGACTATACCCATTAAGTACTTGATAAGATTGGTGACCATAGTATTAGCTTCCAAGTCAATCTTGGGCTGCTTTTTATTCATATGAGGAAGTACCTCACTATAGTAGCTATCCACACTCATACTATTGCTAAAGAGTAAACTTCTATGACTTTTCGGGTTCTCTAAGGGTAAGTGGTCATTTAAATTACTAATCTGGTTTAAACCTGAAAGCGTCTCATTATTAATACGTACGATTCAAGTATATATTTATTATAGTTATCCTATAAATTTATTATAATCACATAAAATTAGGCACTCATAAAAGGTGTTATATTCTCGCTCTAATACGCAGACTCATAAGTTACTCAGAAGGATGGGATAGCATTAGGGTATGATGCTTTAAATATAATGAATATTATTCTCAACATGAAACTATTTATATAGTTAATAATAAATAAATGTGTACATATTGTAAAAAACTGCAGTGCTTAAAAATAAATGAATATTACTATATAATAAATTAATATAAGATATAAACATGGAAATGAGAGACGAACTGATTTAGTAATTGATGATCTCAATGTTAATAATAATATAATAATAATAATATATAAAAATAATAATAATATATAAATTATATAATAATAATTAATAAATAATATACAAAATAATATTGATAATAAATATTTTTGTATTAATTATATGATTTTGTGCTGTAAAAATATAAGGTTAATTTTTAATTTCATTTTAAAGCTCAGGGAAGAACGTGATGTCATAACGCATATTGTACTGTGATAATATTAATAGAGTAAATAATATAGTATAGTAGTATATTAGGTCAGTAGGTATGATGTGTGAGAACCGCGGTAGAGATGCTAGCTAGTAGTGTATAGTAGAATAAGTTAACAATAAATAATAATATATACAATTATATACTTAACATGACAGCCACAAATGCTCACTGGACTATTTCTTATGACATACGATCATACTCGCACATACATTTTTAGTAACGGTAAACGATAGAAGTCATGCGAAAAAAAATATTGGTTGTGCTTTCTTTTCCCAGGTTTGTCTATTATCATATGCCCTGAGAAAACCTGGAGGAGAAATTTTATTAGAATGCTGTGAAGCAGATATTTTTTGGAACAATTTTACTAGAGCACTGTTCTCAGTTCTTCATAGTCTATTTACTACCATTTTCTAAAGAAGTTTTTATTTTAAATGTGTCAATAAATGGCAAAAATTATTCTCACAATTTTTATTTGATCTAATTGTCGTAAGGTAGCATTGAAAAATCAACAAGAGAACGCTTGTGTTGCTATAAGACAAACACAAAACAGATTTAAAGGTTCTCATATATTTAAAAATTATTGTCGTAGGCATTCGAATTTCAATAGCCTCTTTTGAGTTTTAAAAGGCAATGTAACTACTGTAAAATTAGTGAATAATGTGAATTTAAGTTATGCTTTAGAGTAAGATGACTACAGGTTGGATATAAGAGAAAAGCATTCTACATAGAGAGAGCTTAATTAAACCAGTCATCAATTTTTAATCTGGCCCAACACTATTATAAGGTATAACCAAAGTTGGGGTGAGTTCTTGGCCATACTACAATAAAACCCATTATTTTATAAGATGTGCCGAATCTTTAATGAAAGGGTAAAAAATTTTCTCACACTGAAGTTTTAAAACGACCTGTTAATAGGCTTTCCTACTGCTACGCAATCTGTAAAATTCTGATTACCAAAGTTTTTTTTTTTTTCACTTAGGAGTTAGCTTACCAAAATTGATTACTTGAGTTACTTTGTACAGTCCTCTGAACACTATTGTCTCGGCAAATGGGGAATATTCTGTCTTGTTGCAATATTTCATTTACTACACGCCAAAAAAAATAAAGTAAAAGTCTTTTGTTTCATCCCTTACGTGTTTCGGCTTAAAATAATAACAATTTTGGTCTACTATATTTTCTAAGAGCTGGTACCAAACCCAACCGCTTTCAAACCTTACCAATACATGTATTCCAACTTCAATTGATTGGTGGAAGGTGTACTTTTTGCCTTGCAAGGTGAATTATTTTAAATATTCCAAATGTGTGTTCATATTTAGATACAAATTTTTTGCGCGTCGCCAACTATTTTTAACAATTTTAACATCCTTCCGCAATTAATTCAAGGCCTTGATACAGCTCTGTAATATTGAGAAGCAGTTTAACTTTCATTTTAGCACCAAGTGTGCTTAATTTTACATGAGCTCCTCTTACTTTGGTATGTATAGAAAATTAACATTTATTTTCAATTATAAGCTGCTCGTATGTTTTTCCAATACATTCCGTATGAATAATGCAGTTTAGCATAAAAGGTGTCGAGACAATTACAATGAGGAAGCGTGCGGAATCACAGAAGATTTTTCTTTTTCATTATTATTCTGCTTAAAATGAAAGTAAGGCTTGCAGCTTGTTTCATAATTCGTTTAGATTGTAGGGAAGACATTGCCTTTGCTTGTCGGTAATGTTGGAGATCCTTTAACCCAATTTCATCAGATTAATAGAATCATGTAGCAAAGGGCTTCAATAATGATTAATTTAACAGGCAGAACTGAACGTATCGCATAAGCTGCGAAAATTCCCATGATACTCTTATGGATACACGTAGTGCTGAAGATGCCTGGCAGCTATATTTCTCCGTCCGTCCCAAAATTTTCAATACTCAGCTATATCTCGCCCCGAGTGACTCCTATACATTTTTAGGTATATTATTCCACAATTAGATGACCACCTAATTATCCATTATATTTAATTTTTTAACGGCCTTCTTTATGTTATGAAATAGCATGATTAAAACCAGGGTTTACAGAAGATGCTCGAAGAATTCTGACTAGGATGTCAACAGACGGTAATTTCAGCATTTTTCTAATTAGTTTATAAGCTTTCGGGGTTTTTAGGTATAAAGGTAAGCATAAGTTCTTCATTGTTTCAGTCCACTTCTGTTTTTATTAAGTTGGGAGTTAAGCAGTTCTGTCAGGAAAAAGAGGTAAATGTTTGCCGCAGAACTCAATTACATCTTATTTGGTTACACTTTTCTTGTGAAGTTTTTTCTCCTTTAATTTTAAATTTAGAAATTTATTTCTTTTCTTTCAATACCTATTATGGCAAGATTTTTTATGCATAAAATTTTTTAGCCGAATCTTCCTTGGCGTTTTTTCGTTGTTAGTAAAGCATTGTGTGCCAACATCTCTTGTCGGAAACTGAACTTCGGCGTCAGATACTGAGGAACACTGAATGGAAACAAATAGGAAATGAGAATTAAAATGCTATTTGGAGAATAATATATATAATAGTATAATATATATATTATATATATTATAATTATTATATTAATATATATATATCAGTATATATACATAGTTAGTTGAGGTTAGTTATGTCTGGTGGGTTATGTTTTTGTATGTTAATTTAATATATATATAATAATAATATGCGTTTCTGTTCTTGTTCAAGAGTCAAGACTGTGGAGGTAAGGTGCGTAACAGTGCATCAAGAAAAAGAAAAGCAGTAAAGAACATGACAAAGGATCGAAAAGAAACCCTGTGCATAGCACAAGTCTGTACATATTATTTTTTTTGATCTAAGTTCTAGGGGCGAGATTATATATATATTATATATACTATATATATTGTTAATATTAAGTATAATAATATATATATATAGTATATATATAATCCTTAGGTATATGATATATATATATATATTAATTATCTATAATATATATATATTACTCTATTATATATCTGGTCACTCCGAAAGCAAGCGCATGTACAAAAGAACTATAGGCAGCTAAGGAAATAAATTAAATTTTGTTATAATTTAAGAACTGACAATTAAAAAATAATAATAACGCTTTTTGAAATATTTGAACAATTGTTTAAATAAATGTTGGTAATCTCCCATTAAGCTGAATTTTTTGAGAAGAATGTAGGGTTTTTTTCGCTCCCCGATTACGAATATGCAAATTATCGAATTTTTTTTACTAATCCATATCCCAGGGGTAAACCAGATAGACAGAGTCGGGTTTCTCGGCTTACCGAGGGACGACAGTTCCCTCTAGTCCTCGTCGGCTCGAACCCCTAAAAAGGAATAAAAAGAAAATTAAATTTTCTCAAGATAAAAAAAACAATATTTTGATAAAATCTTGCTCTCGTACTACTGCGAAAATGGAAGGTTAAGAGAGCGTACGCTGCCAGACTAAGATTATACTAATATTTAGGTGTATTAAATAAATAATTAGAATAAAATTTTTTTTTTTTAAGTTTTATAATGAAATTGTTTGCTGAAAATTGTTATTTATTTCACTGTAGCTGTTATAGGTTTTTAGTCACATGCATGATGGTTATCCAAAGTATATATGAATATATCGATATTCCAATTATTCGATATATCGAATATATATATCGTCGAATAATATTTATTTCTTATTAAATTTAAGATAATAAAAATAGGTGAAATTTTTTTTATTTCAAAATATAGATGGTCCAAGGATGAAGTGTCCCATTTAAATATAATATGAATGCTAACTAAATTTAATAATTTAATTCTTAATATCCTGTGTAAAATCATTCATTCATTTGTTAGAATCGAAACTCTGAGATGTCCGAGGTTTACGGAACCGGTCAGGAACTACTGAAATATAAATATTGCTCTATTTTCTTTGTAAGTCATTTTCCTAGAATAGTTTTAAGAAAGAATGGAAAATTAGATGAAAACTATCTAGAAGGAAGTAAAGTATAGACTATTTTAAAACAAACAGCGATGGGAATTTCTAAATAATAATAATCAATAATAATAATAATAATAATAAATAACAATTAAATAATATATATAATACTCATAATAATATAATATAATAATATAATGAATCATCCCTTTTAAACGTGTATATAAAAAGTTAAACTTAAAATATTATAGCTTCAAAATTCACTTTGAGAGTTCTTTTTACTCAACCTAATTGAAATTTTGCCAGACGTACGATGTGCTTGAAGGTAAAAATCATTTTCTAACTGGCAATATAATCCCCATTGCTGTAAAGTTTATCTTACGGTGAAGTAGGAGAAAAAGTTTTAAGCTATAGGACTTATACTAGAAAATATGATAACTTATGATTTAAGTATACTGTTTATTAGAGCATTTTCCTTAATTGCTATACTGTATAGTAAGTAATTTTTGTCACTTTTAGGTTCAATCGTTGCTTGTAATTAAGTGGTAAAAAATTATAATCATATTTCTAGAGTCCAGTCTCACGATTATTGAGCATTACCTTGCCCGAGTTATTCATTTTTCTGTCATCTTCGACCATCGGTTTTCTACTTTTTGCAAGAGTGCGAGTACTTTTTTGTTTAATAAAAATAATAAGTAATCCCACACAGCATTGTGATTATATATATATAATTATATATATACGTATATATATTAATATATAATATAAATATATATATAATATATAAGAGATAGAATATGTATAAAGATATTATATTATTTACTGTTTGAGTGCATGAAGATTAAACTGTATAAATGAAACAGTCAGTATAGATAATATATATTATATATATGTTGTGTGTGATGTGTGGGGTTTACTTTACTGGGCCTATTATTTTTTCATAAGTCGAAAATTTTTCTATCAAGTAGAAACTTGATATATCATAAATAGGAGGAGATCTTTATTCCTCTTGACGCAATAGTCTTAAGTATCACACTGAAGAAGTCGAGATGCATGATGTCAGTTCTCATTTTGTTAAGTGATCAAATCGAAGCGCATAAAAAAGCACCTAAGATATGTGATCCTATCTGAACACACTATAACTTAGATCAATACCTCTCCTCAAACATCTCAGCAGACAACATATCCTCAATGCAAAGATCTAGCGACAACTCAAAGAACATTGCAAACGTTTAACGATATGGAGAAGAGATTAAAGATGTGCCGAGAAGTCACATCCTACGATTCACAAGTTTTACCCTAAAATCTGATGATCGCGTGGTATGGAATCCGATCTGTTCACGTTCAGAAGCATTACTAGATAAAATATTAAGAGCCGCAAGGGGCAAAACGTATGGTTTCCGAGTTATTGCTCACCATTAAACATTAACCTACCATCGCGGCACTCTCTCACTCACTCCACATAACCTATTTTTATTACATTTGCTTTCTCAATTATACTACACCATGCCAAAGGCCTCTACCAATCCTCTCAACTGTCTCAGGAATCGAACACAGCATATTCAAGAGTAGGGGGAGAATCGTCGTTCTTCCTTTTCTAGATGCATATCACAACGATATATATAGGGTGATATAAAGTTAATAGAAGAATGATAAAAGAGGATATAACGTAGATAGGTAAGGATGACGGAAGAGATAAAAGCAGATATAAATAAGTAATAATAATAAGAAATACAAGTATAATATAGTAGATATATAAGTTCAGTGAATGGTTATATAATAATAGAGCATGGTCAAATATGTAATATACTCGTTCAACTACGAGAGCTTTTTAGAATTGACACTGAGGTTTGGTGCCATATAATTTGTAGAATTCACGATATTTGTTGAGGAAGATGAAATTCAATAAGTACTATAAATAGTTCGCAAGCTGATGTAAACGATAGATTGTTTTTGTCTTCTGAAACTATCTTACAGAGGCTCGTTTATCTAAAATTTCAGCAAAACGAACTCCTACACTCATGCTAGAGAATTTTTTAAATATTAGGATCTCATTTTAATTTAGAGAAGACTTTTTTCCTTGAAATCCTTTCATAATATAACTTTATATAAAGTCAAAAGGATCGTTAACGGGACCAGTAAGTCAAAATGCTAGATTAGTCGAAGCATAGAAGGCGGAATGTGATAGGCTGGGACTCATCAGGTCTTGACGGTTAAATAATAGAAAGTATACAGTAACATAATTAGCAAACAAAAATCCGTTCTTATTGTTTTTTTGAAAGATTATCGATTCTCTATGTACGTTACGTGTTGAAATTGCTGACGGAAGATCACAAGAAATCCAGAGGTTGTAGGGCAATCATTCCTTGTAGCTTCTAAAACACTAGAATATCTGTACTGATAAGTGATGCAATGCAAAAAAACTTTATCTCCTGTATTTTTCAAATCTTGTAAAATAGTGATGATATTTTAAACCTAGTACAAGACTATAAACAGATACTTTGTGAAGGGCACAACAAATTGTTATATGTTTACTTATAGGGATGGATATGTTTAATCTTATGTAGGTACGGAATGATAACATAGAAAACCTGCTATGAGGGTGTGCAAGTTATGAACCAGCAGACTTGAAATTTCAGGCGTTTCTATCGGAGAGTAAAGAAGCAAATGATCTCTTGTCTGCTCAAAACATGAAGAATCAAACCCTTTCTATTGAGACCTCACTATTATATATGCTCAACAATTAAATTTGATTTCAACCGTATATTATATTAAAAACTAAGAATAAGCTATGTTAATAGTTTAATTCTACTTTCATAACAGCTTCTTCAATTTTCTTTGATTTTATTTTCTATGGAATTATTAGAATTATTAAACAGATTTCAAACAATAATAAAGTTCTACAATGGAAAACAAGAATTTGGTAAAGCAAAATTTTGTAAATTGACTTTGAGAAGCAAGAAGAGTTATTTACGAGGATTGTCATGTGTTAATTCTATTTTACAATAAAGAGTTGTCAAGTTTGGATTAAGTGAAGCATTATGTTAATTCTATTGCAGAAAAATCATTTCGAGCAGAGCTTTAAAAAAATATGAAAAAAGTTAATTAGAACATTAAAGTTAGCATGGTCGTCAAGATGAAAATGTTCTATAATTTCATCAATTCAAGTAATAAATTTCCATCCTTCAAAGTTATCGAGACAGATGTTATCACACATTTACAGACTTTGATTTGTGATACATTAATATGTCTTATTTGGCAGATGCATCGCACATAACAAGATCTAAGGCTAGTAAGGATATATAGAACGAACAGATAGTCACAGATACTAGAACATGTCAGTAGGAAAAAAGATGTAACATCTTGCCAAAAAAGGTGGAACGGTTGCAGTCTCGAAATCCTTATGTAGTTAGTTTACACTTAGCAAAGTCATGAATGAGGTGCAGTACAAGGTCTGATAAGACAATAAAATATGTGAATCATCTTCGCAGTAATTGATGTCAAATGTGGTTAAATTGTTGACGAGAGATTTATATGCCGCTCTTTAAAAAGATAGAGGGATTTAAAGCATGGAGACACTGGTATATGTATAAAAGGTAACTTCCAACCTCAGCGTCTCTAATATCCCGAAGCAATTATATCATAAAGGTCTGGAAAGCCTGCGGGTAGTGTAGAATGTATTAGAAAATTAGAAGGGCATCAACTCTTGGCAATATCAATTGAAAGCTGTTAATGAGTATGAATCGATCCACTTACAAATCTTCCTAATCGAGATGTAATATATTTTAGTCCTTCGAACCACTGAAAATTTTCCATCGTACTACCATGCTTGTCATTAATCAGAAAGAAAATGACAGCATTCCCTGGCTTCAAACCGCAGTTCTTTAATGGTAAGGAGGGTTCTAAAATCCTTCTGTCGAAGGGGGACGAGGTTCGAAGACGTCAAATACGATACACGAAACAAGAAAAAGATTGTCTCAAGAATTAGAAAGGTTTAGGAGTGATGCTAACCGGGTGTCAAAAATCGTGAGCAGTGACGTAGGGCAAAGTGGTCAAGAAATGACAAGATATAATTAGGACAAGGTAGAATGAAGAAGAGAACGAAAGAAAATAAATCTCACTGGAGTACTTTGTCGCTGAGAGTACGGACCATGAGTAGTTGTAGACGGCATCTGATGAAAGACAATTCTCATTTGAATAGTTTGTATGGCTCAAGGTTTATGACCACCGTTCCCGTGAGACAACTATAACTGGCATTAAACTTGAGTAATATACTATAAAAATATCTGTATAGTATAATATATAATATATACTATATATTATATATAGAAAGTAATATATAAATATTTAGATATAATATATATATATAGGATACTATATTATTGATTATAATATATATGGATAGGTAATATAATAGTATAGTAATATCATTGGTATATATATATAATATATCATAGAATAAATATATATATATATATCTATATATAAGATAATAATAGAGTATAGTATAATAACAGTAGGAGTATATAATAAGACTATATAGTAATATATAGTAGGTAGTAGTATATATCTTATAGTATAGTAAAAATATATATATATAATATAAGTATATAATAATAAGTTATAAATTATATACAAAAATAATAATTAGTAACGTAAGTAATATAGTAAGTATAGAGTATATATTATTAATTATATAATAGCTAATAATATAAATTTAATTTAAACACGCAGTACAATAGATATATCAGTAAAAATCATGATAGTAATAATATATATATATAATTGTTTAAAATATATATATATATATAATATAATATTAATATAGATAATATAAAGTAATATTAATATTTATAATATATATATATTAGGGGTGTAGACCGGGAAGCAGGTTTCGCGGACGCAACCTCAAGTTTTTTAGAAGTAATGGTCCGCCGAACTAAGCCGAGCTTTCGTCTGTTTTCGAAATGTTTTTTACATTAAAACAATTACTATTATTAATTTTCTATTGAAATCATAATGACAAAAATAATTAAAAACATCTTAATAAACGTGAATATATGTGAGCAATGTATATGATAAAATAGGACTCGACTCTTAGGTTTTCGACAACTTATAAAATCATGAAACGATATTGTACTGCTCGACGGTACCTTTAAATCTAGAACAGGGTTGGGGATATTTTTTGATTTTTTTGAGATTTTTTGATTTTTTAAAAAATTTTTAGACACAAATGTTTTTTTTAATTGTATTTTTATAAATGTAAAATAAATTAAATATACCTATTAATAATAATTTAAGTAAATTAATTTTTAGTTTAAATAAGTTATTAAAAATTATATAAGTACCTGCAGTGTAAGCTTATTGGAATATTGAGTATACTGAGATTAGATTAGTATTTTTTATTAAAATGACTTTATAATTACATTCGAAAACTATTACTATATAGAGTGAAATAGTAAATTCACCAGTAGTCATCTGCTATTTTAATCAAGGTCAGAAAAAAATTACTATAAATAAATAAAATAACAAAACAAGATTTTTTAATAATAAATTTGTAAAATTCGGCAGTTGATTTAATCTCATTTGATTTTTTTGTGCAACCCGGCCTCTACAATATAGACCTGGTGATTAATATAAATTGTAGGGTAATGTTTTTATTATTATTAAAAAATTAACTTTAAAGTAGAAATACTACAAAACAAATAATAAATTTGAAATGTTTCAGACAACTTGTTTTTAAAAATTTAAAACAGACATTAATTCTTACTTAAAAATGTATATTTTTGATAATTGAAGTGTTATGGGTTGCTCTCCATGTGGAGTTAAGCGTGATCTCTTATCCCTCAAACACGGTTTATCCTTATCTAAGAAAGCTTACGAGAAATTTAAATACCAAAAAAATGAGCAGAGATATATTGAGTTGTGTCTCTTCTCAGATGTTATAGTTGCATGGAAGATAATGTTAACTAGGTAGATGAAGCAGCTGATGGTTTGAAATTCTATGTAGAAGGAAATCCGCACCTAACTATATTGCTACATTCGTTTTAAAGAATTCACGATATTATTATTTGCAATTTGTCCAACATTTTCCGCTCTAATCTTTATTGCCCTATTTTTATTTAAATATACATTATTCCTTTTCCTCGTTAACTTTCGATCATTCATCTTTTCTCTATTTCATTAATATTCTGCAATACAATCTCATTAGAAATGTTTTACACCAGATAGAATGTTTTACCTTTTTTGAACCATGCCTATCTAGTTCAAAACAATTTGCTCCACTTCAGGTAGTTTGCATCTGCATAATTCTACTCTATTTTTGTCAGTCCTTTTCTTTGCAGCTTTCACCTTCCTATTAAGAAGTTGGTTTGATTTTGGCTCCGATATTGAAGGAAAAATTCTTTAGATTTTAAATTTGTCATAACTCTTTAAATTTTCGTTTCATATGCATCAAATAAAAAAAAGATGCTCTAAAACGCCGATTTTTATCGTTTTTAGAATGTAGAAAAGTTTCTTTTCTATTTCATTTCAAGGAAAACCATTATTCTTTACATTTTGAGTGGCGTGACAAAATGACTGGAAATTTGAACTATATAAATATATATATATCATATATATATATATATGACTATATATATATAATATATTATATATTATATATATATATAATTATATATTATATAACATATATATATTTATAGATATATTATATATATATATATAATACTATATAATAGACGGATATATAAGATTCACCAGCTAAATTTGCGAACTACTGCGCCGGAAAGCGTCTCACGAAAAATGCTCATTTTGCATTAGTAAGGAAAACGTAAAGCACGTTAAGAAAGTTGTGTAAAACTGGTGCGTGATATTTTCAAAGTCGAAATTGTTGATAGAGTTTTACAAAGCGGTAGAAGAGTCCAGTGCTTCAAGTTGAAAACGTTTGTAAAGAGTTAGTTTTGTGGAGTCGGTTTCGGTAGAAAGCGTATTCAAAGTCTTTCACCCCCAAGAATTGGGTAGTAAATCAGAGTTTTAGTAAAGTTCAAATGGGTAGGATTTGAGGACAATCTTTGAATACACGTTGTTAAAAAATCAGGTAAGCGGAATGGAAGTATATTGGTATCAAGGGTTGTAATGTTAATTGCTTAGTCACTAAATGGGTGTGGATCAGGATTAAAGAAAATATGTTCGGTAAAAATTACGAATTAGGGAACTAAGGATGAAAATTGTGAATACAAGTAAGAAGTTTGTTGCACAAGGTATTTTGAAAGAAATATTAGGGTGTTTTCATGCTATGTTAGCTATGAGATTATCAGTAGAGTGCTATCATACCATTTTGTGGACATTTGTCACTAACACCCAGACTACGAGGTTTTGATGGGAAAGTGTTAAAGTTAAGGTTTAAGGTTGAGGTGGAGGATCTATATTGGAGGTAGAATGACCGAATGTGCGAACGTAATTATAGGATGGTAACCTGGAACCGGTAAAATCTAGTAGGCGTTTAAGAGCTGTAAGTGACAAAGTATAAATATTGCGAGTAGTGATTTAAAGTAGTTTTGAAGGAAGTAGTTACGTGTCATGAGGTATTTCATCATCATCATCACTCATCATCAACATCATCATAATCATCACTCACCTTCTCTACTCTCATCAATATCATATCATTATCTTATCATTATCATAATCATTATATTATCATAATATTATCATGTTTTAGTGTATTATACTTGTATTATTGAAAAAGTTGAGTGTAGATATGGGATGACGGAGTTCGTGGTGTGAACGGGTTGATTTCACAGGAAAAAACAGGGGGATTAGAAAAAAGGCCATGGATAGGGTGATGTATTAAACGGAACGTACAATCTAATTGTTCCAATTATACCCTTTGCCAACAGATATGGTGTAAGAAAATAAGATATTTACAGGTCTGTATTATACAAACGAATTATTGCATTTAATGTTTATTATTTGTAGTTTTATGAGCTTATTTAATAGTGAAATTACTTTTTATAACGTAGTATCATTTAATGATATAAGGATATTTTATGGGAGAGAGTGGATTATAGATATGAATGATATTATTAATGTAGATGTGGATATGCATGTTGAGTGTTTGATGCATTACAGTGTAAAGATTAATACAAAAGATGTATCTAAAAGATGCAAGTTAGTTGCTCCAATGTATCGATTGGGGTGATATCCATGAGTGGATACAGGTGTTTTGGGCAGTACGATACGCATGCTGATCATGTGAATTTACTTAAGGGATAGTTCAAGATTGTGCGACCGCTACTGCCTTAAATTCGTTAGGTTGCCGAGCTATAATCGTACCTCAACGATCCTAAGCTACTGAGGAGTGTTTTTTTAAGAGAGTGATGTGGATATATGAGAGTTGACGCTACACAGCTACAATGCTATAGTAGACGCGCGATACTTATGTTGGCCACGTAAGGTGTAGGCATGCCTCGAAAGCTTTAACACACAGAGAGATCGAGAAGGAGGTGCGACATTAGGAAGTGGTGTTCGACTCCTGCACTTCACAGGATCGGCCAGGTGCTAAGTTGGCTACACCACCTCACGTGAATTTACAGGAACTGTTCTAGTGTTTTACTGTCGAGCAAACTATTAAGGTTGTAATTTAACCGAACTATAATAAATTAGGGTAACCCTTTTGGTGAAGGTCCATGGAGTGATAGTTCGGAGGAACATTTTTCTGAAGTACTTTTAATTTACGGTTTCATAGTAAAACACATTGTTACAGTGAGCCCCATTTATTGATAGCTGAGAACAGTTTGTCCCATGATTAACATTGCCCACGTTTTGTATTTGATAAATTGAATATTGATTTCTTATTATTTTCTTTTTATGCTTTTGATTTTATTAACTATTTTGGGGATTGTGTTTAGCTATGTTAGGTATTATTGAAGATTTATTTATCTATTATTAATTATTATTATGTTATTTGTGTTCGTTGTGTAAGATATATTGATTGAAAATTGCTGCTTTATTTTATGGACTTTTAAAGCAGGAGAGCAATATTTGACCTACCGAGTACACGGTTGCCAGGGTAGTGTGTGAAGTGGACGGTAACAGATATATATTATATATACCACTCCTCACGTCACGCGCCCACCCCAGACTATATATAATTTATATACTATACTATATATAATATATCTATATATATGATAATATATATATATATATATACATATATAATATTTATATACTATAAATATTATATATATATATATATATAATAATAATATAATATATATATATTATATATATATATATATATTATATATATATATATATTATTAATAATTATATTATATATATATATAGTATATATATAAATATATATAATATATATATATATATATATATATTATATATATAGTATAATAGTAATAATATATATATCTATATATATATATATTAATATGAGTATTATATATATGATATAGGTATAATAAATTTATATATATATATATATCATATATAATATATATATTATATATATATATATATTTATATAATACTATATATAATATAATATATATATTATATATATACAATTATATCAATAATGTATAGTTACTAGTGTACTATATATATATATATATATTATATATTATATCTATATATATATAATATATATATATATTAATAATATATATTATTCATATATATAAAATATTATAATATATTATAACTTTATATACTATATATACTATATTTATTTATATATATATATTTAATATATATATATATATATATATATAATAATAAAATATATATATATATACTATTATATATATATTATAATAAATATAACTATATATATAAATATATTATATATATATATATATATATAGTATATATATATATATAAATATAATAAGTTAGTGATCCTACAGTTTGGAGCTCTGCCCAGCCTTATTTCGATATGAAGGGAATAGAGCTATAGGTCTGAAACCTGGAATATAATCTATGTATGCGGATAAGCTCGAAACCATGTAAATTTCAAGTCTGTAGGATGTACATAGAGGGGGTCACCCCCGAGAACGTAGCCGCTACGCCCGCGTTTATACCCTTTTGGCTTTCCAAACCCGAGATTGAGTTAAGCCTAACGAGAGTTAGGCTCGAGCGTGATGCCGTAATCTCGTCGGAGACGAGCTTACGTCAGCGCGTGGGGCGCGTGCGCATACACATACCCATTATTATTATTTTTATTACGTCGAAGATTCGATTTCCGAAGAAAATCGCATCTGAGTCGAAAAACATTCCTGTAACGGAATCGTTTTTTTACGGCATCATCCGAAATCTTGATATTCCGCCGCGTTCGCATTCTTCCGCATCAAGAGACTATACAACTCCGACCTTTGATTGTCAGCCGCCCGTCCGAATCCGACCCTTATTGCTATAGGTTAAAATTTGGATGGGTGTTAGATGATGAAACTGTAAACCTGCATTGTACGCCGAAGTTCCGTCCCGTGAGTTCCGCCGAAGGGGGACCACCCCACCTTAAAAAAATGTAAATTGATCCGTATAAGCTAAAATTTGGGGTGAGAGGGATTCAGAGTTGAGTTTCCCGAAAGGCTTGGTATTGGATTCTGAGGAGTGGCTCCGCACCGGTGCTGGACCGCTGCGCGTGCCGAGAGTTACAACTCAAACAGTCTATAATCCAAACATGTTGATGTCTTCTATATAGTGTATATCGAGTCTGTCAGATTTCGAAAATATAGTATTCAGAACCAATCAGAAAAAAAACAATAAAAAAAATAAATATAAATTAAATAATAAATACATATAAAATTAAAATAACATTAATTTATTCCTTTATGTTTATAACTTTACAAATTTACAGATATATTTACATACTCTAAATCAGTAATTCAGTAAATCAAACCACACCAGCCACCATTCCGCTACCCTCCTGTCCATGTGTGATCTATTGATCTATTGATCTATTGATTAGGTAAAATTTTTTTACTAAAATTGTAACGATTAACATACCCTAAAAAATCAGTAACATCAGTAAATCAAACACACATCCAACTACATCTCAACCCCTACCAAGTCAGTTGTGATCTATTGATCTCTTGATCTATTGATTCAAGTCATTTTTTACTAAAATTGTCATGTTTTACATAACCCTAAAGCAGTAATCAGTAATCAATCCCAGCAACCAGCCCACCATACAAGGCCACCTCACTGTCATACCTTGGAGCTATTGATCTATTTGATCTGATTGATTCAAGTCAAGCGATTCGAGTATCATTTTGAATAAACAGAATATTTAAAATCAGTTCTTTTAGTCTCTTTTCACTCAATAATGCTGCCTAAGAATGTTTCCAATAATGAAAGCTTACCGTAGCATCATTTGATACTATGAAATATAACACCACGAACGACAAACTAGCCATCTTAACAGGAATATAACGGTTAACGTTTAACAAAGTAACTAACAACTTAACACCAGTAAAGTGAACTAAGCATCACATCCATAAGACGTAACCTACTTGCACTTTTTGCTAACATATCCAGGAAATATTTGCATTAAATGTAGCCATGTGCATAATCATCAGCATAGCTATGTGTATTATCATACCAGATCATGAGTATACTTCTAATGTAACAAGTTTCAACCTTAAATAAAGATTTACTTAACACATCTGAACTATAATATACCCCAACGCAAACTTAACACCTCTTAAACAATTGAAGTAAGCAGTCAACTATTAACAACGTTCCACACTTGCAGCAGTGAGTACTAAACAAAACATACAACAGACGCAGCCTATTCACATTTGTTCTAACATATCACTATATTTTACATTAACATAAGGACTTAACAAAGAATGTACAACACGTGTGAATTATCATATGAGATCAATGAGTTTACTCTAAACGTAACAAAGTTTTCACATCAAATAAAGCTAACATAGCATCAACTGAACTACTGATTATAATGTCAGACGACAAACTACATAACTATTCCGAATAAGCGTCAACATTAAACCAGTTCCCACACTTAACACAAGTAAAGTAAGCTAACATTGTATGCAAAACGTAACTTATTTTACGTACTCAAGCATATCTCTAACATATTAACGTTAATCTTTACACTGACACAAGTAAACAGTTTAACCAAAAAATGTATCATAAAACCTTGACGATTATCAAACTGGATCACGAATTTATTCTAACGTAATAAAGTTTCCACACATCACTAAAGCTAACATAGCGTAACGTGAACTAAGAAAATAATGTACACCGACAAACCTAACACAACTTACACACGAATAAACTGTTAACATTAACAATATTCCACACGTGTAAGCGGGTTTTTACCCCTCCGAAGGAGGGGTAAGGTCTCAGCCCCTTCGGGCTGAGACCCTAAAACCGGTTACACCCCTTCGGGGTCATCCCCCCTCTCAGGATTCACACCCTTTCAAGGGACGCATCCCATTGGTTTTCTCTCGGGATGTGATGTGTTGCGTTAGAAACTCTTGTTAATGAAAGCTGTTTATTCGTAGGTTAGGTACGTTTATGTTAAATTTTACTATGACTGTGTGAAATTAGCAACACTGATTTGTTAGAGATATGATAAGAGTTTTTGTAAGATTTTACTGTGTTAACTGAGCGATTGATTGTTTAGAAACGTGAGCCTATGTTAAGATTTTGTTGAAGTAATGTTTAGGTTTGCCCGAGCACCAGTTTTGCTAATTCTACGCTTATTACATAGTTCAAATGATGTTATAACTCGAGTCGAGTGACACTTTGATGAAGATGATAGTGTCATTTCATAGTTCAAGATGCAGGTATCTTTTGATAGATTGACCCACTTTTTTAAGGAAATTTGTTAGATAATACGGCTTTACTTGCTAATATGCCTGAAAAGTGGGAACATGTCGAGTATTGTATGACCTGTTAGTTACTTTACCTTTGATAAGTAGGGAATTTTCAGGATTTTAGCGGATTATTCAAACGCGGGTATGTTAGTTTGCATTTGTACATTATATTCTTGGTTTCACTTTATGATATGTTAGCTTTATGACGCTAAACACTTGGTGTGTAAGCAATATATTAT
>JABUQX010050076.1:0-2500 GCA_015478945.1 Trachelipus rathkii
ATTTACATGTGTAAATAATTTTATCATAGTATTTTTGAATGGGTTTTTCACTCCACCATTATTTTTATTTTATAGCTATGAAATCAAATATATGTACGCAAATGTTTTCATTTCAAATATAAGTTATAAGAAAAGGTTCAAGTCGTTTTTAGTGGCATAATTTTAGGAATGGGTGTAAGTCTCCTTCAGTGGCACTCGGTTTTTAGTAGGAATAGACATCCCATTTTTTTTATTCAGAGATGAGGTTGTAGTTGGAATCTTTTATCAAACAATTTTTTTAAATTATAGTGGAAATTGGGCTCGTATAATAAAATGGGGATTTAACAGTTTTGATTTCTTTAATCGTGACTGACATCTCGTGCTAATATTTACATAATGAATTGATAATATCTGGCATTTAAGTTAAAGGAATATTTTGAATAAAGTAGAAATTTATTTATATAAAAAGGGGAAATTGTAAGAAGTTAATGTAGTTATAAAGTTGGATTTGATAATTGTAATGGTAATTTTTCCAGTACGTATTTAGGCAGTGTTATTGCTTATGTTATTTCGAGGATTGATATTTTTGTTTAAATAGCCAAAGTTTTTTAAACCAAATTTGTAAAATCCAGCTATATTTTTTTCTTTCAAAATTTCCCTTTATAGGAGAAGATGCTGTTCTTCTGTATTTATTACCCCTGCTGCTAAAACCCAAAAAAGTCGCACTTCCATCCAAAAAGAATACAAATTGGAAACCTTCGAAAGGTGACATGCAAGAGGCTTTCATGATTCATGCTCTGGTAATTTTATTATTTAGTTTTATATTATACTTTTTACTAAATTAAAAATATATTCCCTTTTTACTTTTATTACTCACAATATCCCTTAAAAAGTTAAAATGTTAATTTTATGATTTATTCCATTTTAATAATGCATTTCTTTTTCAGAATGCTGAGGATATTAGTATTATGATTTATTCCATTCTAATATTAATGCATTTCTTTTTCAGATTGCAGATGATATTCCTAACATCATTTCTCGAAGACAGGAAAAGCTTGGGGAGATGTCATTACACATGCAGCCATTTGTAATTATTGAGGGAGAAGATCTTCTGAATGCAGTGCATTACTACGTGGTTATGAATAAAGTGCTATACAGATTTGATTCACCCTTAAATGCAATTGAAAACTGCTTTAAAGCTTTTCATGTTTTCCACCTTCAATACCCTATGGAATCTGAAAGTGTTTGGTTATTTATACAGAAGTTCTTTTTTGAAATTACAACTGAGTGGGATAAGACAGTTTCTGATGTGTGCGAATTAATTTCAGATATAACATCATATAATACTGACGAAATTTCGGATTAAAATTTTGATAACCTTAAAATTTATAGTTAGAAAATGGAAATTGCTAAATTTAGTTTTGTTTGCTTTTATTGTAAGAGAAAAGTACCTAGTGATTCTAGTTTGATATTACATTTGCAAGTTTTTCACCCAGAGCAGTATTCTCAAAGTAAATTTATATGTGGGCAAGGTAATTGCCAAAAGCAATTTTGTTTAAAATGGCCCTTTAAAAGACATTTGAAAAAACATCTTTCCAATTTAAAAGTTATAAACTCTAATCAAAATTACAAAAAAACAAAACAAAATTCACAAAATGATTTTATTAGTTCTAATAATGATAATCTTTTAGAGTCTTCAAGCGGTGCTTCCAGTAACATTATTCAATCTACTTTAATACGTCAAAATATTAATCTATCTAATGATAAATTTTCTCATCCTTTAGAAATGAAAGACGAATGTCAAGTCTCTTTTTTAGAATATGATGTTTCAGCCCTACAAAGTAAATTCGAGGAAGAAATTCTGCAATTTGTCTCTCAAAAATTTCATAATGATTTTGCATCAAGAAAGAAAATTAGAGAGGAAATATTCCAAGCTGAGAATTTAATTTTTAATTCATCATTCTTGCCCTTGCTTAAACACAAAATTCTTTCTACTTTTCGTGATATGGACTCGCATGCTCTAGAACAGGTTTTTAATAGCGTTCAAAATCCATTTTCAGTATTTCGTACTGAATTTTTAACTTTAAAGTATCTACGTAAAAAAGAGGTGTATGTTGATCCTCAGCTTATAACGATAGGATATAAAACCAAACTGAAGAAATATAAACTTAAAACAGTCATAGAAAAAGTTCCCATTCGTATTTGTTATATTCCTATTATCGATACCTTAAAATGTTTGTTCTCGATGGACAACGTTTATGATATTGCATGTAAATACATGGATTCTTGTTCAGAGTCTGTACTTTTAAATGATATTAGTAATGGGAATATGGCCACTAGTAAATTAAATTACCCAGGAAGAAGAATTTTTCCACTCCTTCTTTACTATGATGATTTTGAATGTGGCAATCCATTGGGTTCACATGCTGGTAAGAACAAAATAGGAGCATTTTACTTTTCTGTTCGATGTTTTCCTAAAGAGTTTCAATCGCGATTAGAAAATATTTTTTTATTAATGTTA
>JABUQX010050076.1:25000-52571 GCA_015478945.1 Trachelipus rathkii
TCCCTGAATATATATATATATATAATATATATATATTATATAATATATATATATATATATATATATATTTAATATAAATTTTATGTATAATATATATATATATATATATATATATATATATATTATATATATATATATATATAAATATATATATATATATATATATATATATATATATATATATATATATATATATATTATATATATATATATTATATATATATATTATATATATAATATATATATATCATTACCCACCTTCTTTCCCCAATACTGGGGGCAAGGTGCGTAACATGCACTGGAAACAGAAAAGCAGTAGAAGAATATGACCTAAGCGAAAAAAAGAAAGCAGCGTTACCTCCCCCTTTATATCTTTCAGTGAGAACTCGTCGCAATCAGAAAATCCAACCTAGAGTTCACGGGACCGCAACGGACCCTCACTATAACATCTTGTCAATGTAGGGTTCATCCCTTGGCCCAGGTGAGCCACAGCTATAACTCGCGTCTTAATAACTCACATTTTCTCTCCTCCACGAATCCTTTACTGACTCAATCCACTTTTTTTCGGTCTCCCAAAGGGTCAATTTCCAGCACATTCAACACTATTACAGTGAGTGGTGGTTAAACAAAAAAAAAAAAAAAAAAAAACATACGCTTAACCAAACCATCTCAATGTACTTTCATTTATTTTCATTTACCCCTTTCTTTACACAACACAACTCTCTAATACGTTCATTAATAAATGTATCAATTCTTCTCACACCTAACACACCCCTAAGATTGTCCCTCTGAACACATTGTACTTTAGATCTATACCTCTTATTCCAGACCCAGTTCACTATTATACATTAACACAGGTAACAACATTTACTCTCATGTAAGACCCTAGCCCGCTCAAGACCTAGTCCTTTACATCCACCAACGATTTAATTGCACCAGCTACCTTCCTGCCATTCACAACTTTCCTACTACACTCTGAATCATCCGTTCCATTTTCATCCAACATATATCCTAAATATTTAAACTCAGACACTTATTCCTATTGTTCACCATCCAACATAGCATCACACCGATGACTGTTCTCACTCACAACCATAATCTTACTCTTATCTACGTTTACTTTCAAACCCCTCCCTTACACACCCTGCCGAATCCCTTTACCAATTCTCTCAAACTTCTTCAGATTTATCCAGAAAACCAAATCATCGCATATTAAAAGGTAGGCATCTTCCACTCTCTTCATTTCCATCATTCTAACACCTTCCTCAGCCACCCCCACCTCGATTCTTTCATAACCCATCCATATACCACATGAATAACCAAGGAGACATAACACAACCTGTCTCACTCGCTATTTAATCCTAAACCAATCACCATTACACCATTTATTCTTACACACGCTTCACTATCGTCATACATACTTTTGATTCCATTCAGAAGCCTACCACCAACACCATATATCACTAACACCTGCCATAACGCTTCCCTATTAACTCTATCATACGCCTGTTGCAAATCCATAAACCTAAATACAAATTTATTCTTCTTCTCCTTCATTTTTCTCAATCATTTGTTTCAATGTAAAGATTGATCCACACATCCTCTACCCACTCCTAAACGCATTGTTCTTCACCATCAGTCCTTCAGTCACTCGACGCACTCTTTCGACCAAAATACCAGCATATATCTACCCTACAATATTCAATAAATACCATTATCCCCCTTACCCTTATATAAACGTAGTTTTACTGCTCCCCTCTAATCCCTCGGAACTATACCCTCCATAAACGCTTGTTTACGCAAACTTCCAATAATCAATCACCATTCGCCTCCATTCTGATTATTTCACGTGTGTTAATTCATCTTTACCTGCTATCCATTCTTTCAACTTTCTCCACTCTACACTATTACCTCCTCTTAATATAAGGACCTCATTCCAAAATACCTATTCCTTCTTGCACATCAAACCCACACACACATTCACTATCACCTCTTCATTACTGCGAATGATATGCACATATTCGAAGTGTTCCCTCCACGCTCTTCTCACATCCATTTCATCAGTTACGAAAGCACCATATATATATATATATATATATATATTATATATAATATTAATTATATATATATATAAATATAATATTATAATATTATATATATATATATATATACTATTATATATACAATAATATATAAAGCAAACATATAGAAATTCATCTATATATATATAATATATTATATATATATATATATATAATATATATATATATATATATATATATATATATATATATATATATATATATGTTCTTTTTAAATCAGTGGGCAATTAAAAAATTAGTATCGGAATGGTTTTTAATGCTATCTCAGAATTATTTCATTTGAGGGATTTTTTAAGAATTTTCTAAATTTTCCCATTAACTTAAAAGAAATGTGATAAAGTTTAATCTATAGCACGATAATGTCTGCAGTTAAATTTACATTATATATATTTACGCAGCGCGAGTAAGTTGTTACACGGCACCGCTCGCGCGCAGCGCGAATTTGGAGTGAGCGCTTCAGAGAGCGGTCTGTCAGGCAAGCACGCCCCCCTGCCGTGCATCTGGTCTATGGTATTTTTTTAATTTTCATTTAACTTAATAAATATCTAATGAAAAATAATTATAAAAAATCTCATTTAAGACATAAAAAAAGTACCCAAAATTGACTGTCAATCTTCAAAAATTTTAGCTTAAAATATATAAAATCTCTTATTTCTGATTTTTTCCTAGGATCATAAAATGCATTTATCAGTGTTACCAACTTTACAAAGTTTATATTTTTTTTATTGCCCCTGGTTCAATAAAGTACCTATATATATATTATATATATATATATATATATATATATTATATATATATATATATTATATCATAAAAATTTTATATTATATATATATAATATATATACTATATATATATATAAATGTATATATATATTATATATATATATAGGAGTATATTTCTGCACATACTTATATTATTACAATAAAATTTTCTATTTCAAATAAGACCGCTAGATGGCGAAATTGATATTCTTTTTGACTTTGGAGTGTAAGAAGAACTATAGAGCAAAAAACATCATGGCTTCAACAGTGTTTTGGAAGGCAAACGATCATCAACTTTTCTACCAATGCAGATTAGTAATTAATATTTATAAGAATGAGGACATTGTTTCAGTAATAATATATTTTTTGGACTTGCTCTGTGAATTAATACTCAAAAATATATTATAATTACTTTTCTCCCTCATTTATTTCCCAAATGCACTTACACCTGCCGAATATTTGCTATATTTTCTTGTATGAAACAATGCCCCTTTTTGTTTGAATTAATTATTATCAGAAAGAGAGAGAGAGAGAGAGAGAGAGAGAGAGAGAGAGGAGAGAGAGAGAGAGAGAGAGAGAGAGAGAGAGAGAGAGAGAGAGAGAGAGAGAGAGAGAGAGAAATTTGTTTTTATATTTAGGTTGCAACAAAACATTTTGGTATTTTTAATATTTCAATTTTAATTTCATTTTATTTCAATTGCTTATTTTACTTATTTACTTTTATATAATTCTATAAAAGCCGATCCCTCGCCCTGGTTCTAGATAACAATTACCTCGCGTAATTCCCTTCCTAGAAATGGCAATGCCTGTAAGGTGGAAACTTTAAAAAAAAAAAAAAAAAAAAAAAAAAAAAAAAAAAAAAAAAAAAAAACACACACACACACACACACAACGATGTGAGCGTTTTATTTATCATTTTTCTGGAATAACCTTCAACAATAATTGCAAGGATCTCTCTCTCTCTCTCTCTCTCCTCTCTCTCTCTCTCTCTCTCTCTCTCTCTCTCTCTGCTCTCTCTCTCTCTCTCTCTCTCTTTTTTTTTTCTCTCTCTCTCTGATAATTCAATAATTCAAACAATTCTTTCTAGAAGTTAAATTATGTAAATAATAAAGTAAAAAATAGAAATATGATGTAAAAATAATAAGCTTACTTTTTTAAGTACATTAAACTTTACAAAATACAAATAAATATAAACTTTTTTAAGAATATTAAACTTAACAAAATACAAATAAATATAAACTTTTAAAATATTGACAAACAGAACAAAATAATAATAAAAAAAGTTTATCCTTATAAAAATTTTACACTTCAAAACAGATAAAATAAATAAAATTTGAAGCTTAAATCAGTCGTACGTGTTATTAATAAAATATAGCTGTGGTTTAAATATAAGTTAAGAATCTTATTTTTCAGTACATATATTTTATTTTAGTAAAATATCGTATTCGGGACAGCTATTCTTCATAAAAACAAATTTGGTGCAGCTATACTTTAAAAGGGGCTGTCAATAAATATGTTTTGCTAAAAAGGGATTGATAGTGTTATAAGGTGTTATAAATGCGTGTAGGGTATCTCATTTGCAGCTTTACCCAGTTAACGTGTATCTTCTACCAGAATAATTTGAAATATCTCTCAAAGATATTTGCAAATAGCAAATCTAATTTGTCAATCAAAATACTTGCGAAAGGGTTAACATACTACATAGATTACTAAATGTCTTGATCCTTTATGCCACACACCACCAAAGAGTTATTACCTCAAATTACGAGTATTTTTACCCAGAATTTTCTTCCACCACCAATTTAATTTTTGGCGTGGTGCACCTTAATATAGATTTCATTTAAAGTATAGTGGATTCATTTTAGACTGACTTTTTAGTTTTCTCACAATGGGAATTACAGCTTTTACTCTTATCAAACTTCAAGATTAACCGGATAGTTAAAAAATTAGGAGCAATTCAATAATTTTCCGATGATTTTCTAAAGTCGATCGATAATTTTATTTATTTATTTATTTTTAGGACCAAGCTGGAAAAAGAAGACTTCAACATAAGTTCTTCTCCATGAACAATTCTGCATCTTTAATAAGTGCAAAAAATACTTGGCATAACTAGACTAATGTTAAGATAATATATAATGAATAAATAAAATAGCGTGATGCTACAAGGGATCGGAAGCTATAAACAACTCAGAGTTATCTCAGGTTGACTCTCAATTTCATAGTTGCCTCGTTTTTAAGTTTCATACAACTTTTTGACTGTTGCCTAACAAATTAATTTTTTCCAGAAAGCTAAAAAAACACCAAAAAGTGAAATCCAAGAATACTCTAAAATCTGAAAACATTTAAAAAAGCCCCAAGCTTAAAATTTAAAATAGTAAATAACAACATAGTAAGGTTTAATAAAGGATAAAATATTTCTAAAATAATATATATATAATATATATATTATATATATAGTATAATTATGATGTTGGAAATTGTTCTTGGTAAAGAAACATTCTAAAGTGAAATTAGACAGTAAGTGAACTGCTCACTTCCTGTACAAGAAGGAGCGCCTTTAAAAATAGTTCAGAATCTAGCCTATTGTGCTTAAAGTAAGCAAAATAAAGTAAAAACTCACCATATAATAACGATAATAGTTTAATTAATGTTGTCCTAGAGAAAATACAACTTGGAGCGACACCTTGTAAAAGTATAGAGCTTAAGGTAGTCTTATAAGTAGTTAGGATAATTTCTAGCCTCAAGGTAACGTACATAAAATCAGGCAGTAAGAGAAATGCCCAAAATGAAACCCGATTACGAATCAGACGGTTGTCTGTTGGAGCCAAAAGTAGAAATAAAAGAAGAGGGCGAGTGCCAAATAAAAAAGATGAATATGAGAATTTTACGATGTTGAAAAAAAGTGTTTGTATTACCTTAACACAAACTATGTTCAATTAAATTAATACTAACGTTACTTATTCTTCATTAGTATACACTGTATAAATATTTTTAATAGCTTTCGCTACAAAAATCGCTCAACATAGCAAGAATTTAAAATTTTCCGCGTAAAACCATCTTTTTATAAGTGCTACTTTGTTTTATTCTTTAAAAGCGTCCCTGTAATGCTTGCCGAAATAAGAAGATTTCCAAACCAAGAAAGTCTCTAAATCTTAGTGAAAAACACGGAGTGGCAAGAAATACCTTTAAATTTATTGTAACTATTCTTAATTCCCTAGTTTATAGAAAAGCTATAATAGGAAAATAGGAAGAATTTAATCAGAATGAAATATTTCTTACAACCTCCCAACAAAAAGAATTTGCTGAAGAACACAAGAAATAAGGAATGTTCGTTATGCCCTTCACGCAAATTTAAGGGAAGCTGTGGTTCAAAGTGCACAGCAATTTCGAATACAGATTTCAATGCAGCGCGACATGCAATAAATAAACAACGGGCTGCAGTCCAAGCAAGATGACCAGATTTGACGTAAAACAATATAAACTTCATCGGATGCATAGAGCCAAATAAGTATTAATAGTTACTCAAACAGAGATCAAGCCATATGTTGCTAGCAATATAGCAAAAATATTCAAAATAATTCGGTAATACACTAAGGTAAATTAAGAATAGAAATTATTCAAATAATAATTGAACCAGCTCCCATAAGGATTGTAGTCACAAGATAAATAGAGCAGAGTAAAAACTTCAAAGTAATTTTCGAAAATTTGTGATATAATAAACATTGTTGTAAACCAGAGACAATAAAAAAGAAATAGGAGTAATAAACTAGCATTGTGGTGCAACCGGTTTAAATCAGAATTAAATGGTAAAAGGTTCAAAGAAATCTTTTTTTCAACTATCAAAAAAGACCACATGGGTCAAAAGTATATTTTTTTTTTTAAGAAGCCGATGGCTAAATGTAAAGTCAAATAAAAATTTTAAAGTAAGATTTAAGCTTTGAACCATGTTTGTGATATAGGCCTAATAGGCACTGTTGTAAAAACCAGAGAAAAAGAGAGAATAGGAGTATAAGGTAGCACTGTTGTGCAATAAGCAACCAGTGTAAACCCAACGAATTACAATGAAATTCGCAAAGCAAAATTTTTTTTTTCTTAATTAACATCAAAAAGCCACAGGAAAGATCATTTTCTTTTTTCTTCAGGATCGACTGATGGCCAAGATGCAAAAATAAACATTAATATGTACATAGGTAAATAAGTTTTTTTTTTAATAGCCATAGGCTACATAACTCATAAAGGGACTACACATATGCAAAAGGTTTGTGGACGTTAAAAGCCAATGGGCCATACATCGCTTTTGCAATGGTTTAAAAAAACATATGTAAGTAGTAAGTTAAATCTACAAGGAAACTTTTTTCCAAAAATAAGCTACAAAATGCATGAGTAAAAACTGTTTGTTTTTTCTTACAAAGACGTTTTTTAAAATAATAAAAAAATATGCTCATGCACTAGCACAATAAGTTAGGTAATAGTAGAGCAAACAAAGGTGTTCCATTCACGATTCTTATAATTTACAACATAAATTATTACAGGTATGTACAAGCAGAGGTCTACTATGCTAATGAAGGAAACAAGCGAAAGTAATTTACATACATTTTTAGAGCATAAACAAGGCTTAAATTCTTAAACTAAATACTATAAACTACCTTAAATCTAAATGGCATATTTTTAACTATTTGTGCCCTTGCTATCTCACAAAGCACCGATATTGTGTCGTCGAAGGTTGCCAGTACTGCGATGGATAAGTCTAAATTACTGTCTTGTTACCAGGGCCCATCAGAGCATGCATTGCACCGAAGCAAATCGCAAATGTGTAGCTGTTTAGAGTGCTCCAAGCCAAGATTCAATATCGGGTTCAACGTACAGTTCGCGCAACAAAGACCGGCCATTGCTGCAAAACGGAACATCCCATTAGCCTGCATTACTCATTAAAAGGAACAGTAGATTTGGCAGACTTAGTGTTAAAATTTTCAAGGGTAGCTTTGGGCGCGTTAGTGCGTGGAAACTGATGATTACCACATCACCTCAATTTTGGGCTACTATAATTAAGGTTATATTGTTAAATTTATTATGTTTAAGACCATTATTATTAGGGTTATCATGATAATTTAATTACTCTGGCGTCTGCCAAATCTATTATTCCCCTAAGTATTTATTTCAAAGCTTGGCTGAGATGCTCTGCATTCAACTCCAAGCGTTTTCATAAGGTAGATGAATGATCAAACAAGTCATTGCACAAGAAAACGTAAATAAAAGTGTAATCGATTAACAAATTTAGTAAACCTTAGGTAAATCGAAAGAACCCATATAGAACTGGTGTTTTAAAAACCTGCATATCAGGAGCAATAGGAATCTAATCCATAAGACTTCAAATCATAAGCTAATGCCTTAACATCATTAGAAAAGATTTCCTCAGCTAAATTATCTCCGGAAGAGAGAAAATGTAAAATAGCCTAACATGATTTTTTTCTAACTAATGAAATCGTCTGGTCGAGACATTCAGTCTTTAAAATGCCTAAAGCAAGGGGTAAGTTTAGAGGCTCGGACCGCAAATGTTAATATTTCATAAGGCACATCTCCATAGATTGGCCTAATCAAATGTATAAGTTCTCCTCATTTGTATAAACCGGATTCCCGTCAATTACGGCTTTAAATTTTGCTAAGAAGCGTGAAAATGCTAACTTATCTGATTCATCACCTTCAAACTTTCCTATCTGAATAGAAAGGCTCTTTTGCGCTCGCTAAAAAGGTTTAATATAGACACTGTCCTATCCGAAACATTAGACATTAGGGCACTACAATCGGAGCTTGAGAAAGTGAGTGTTATCAGATGTCGTTCGCTTGGCAATTGAGCGATTGCTAGGGCTTTTGTCAAATTGTCAGAGTAAAATAGCAATTCTGTTCCTTCTAACATCTACTCTAGTAATCACAATGGTGGGTATTAGGCCAGTTATATTAAAATGGTCATTAAGAGTCTTATAAATTTAAGTAATTGATAAAAATACTTTATCTGTCTTCTCCAAAGACTTTAAATAACTTCATTGAATTCAGATAATTTTATACTTTAATAAAGAGGGACACGGCTAGTTTTATAATCTAGCTATAATAGCTCCACCTTCTTTAATCATCTCGTTCACAATGAGAGGAGATTAAGTAATCTGCAACTTACCATTTCAGCCATGGCAAAATATAAAATAATGACTAAGTGAGTATAATATTTTGCAAAACAACTACGTTACAAGTTTAATCAAATTTAGCGACGCTCTCCAAGTAACAAGGAAAATTTAATAAACTATATGGTGAGTAATAAGATTCAAATAGCATAAGCCAATAGGAACAATTAAAAATAGACGACCTGTCTTGATTTATTTCTTGGAAAGATGTTGGAAATGTTCTTGGCAGAACATTCTAAAGTGCAAATTAGAACAGTTAAGTGAACTGCTCACTCCTGTAAAGAAGGATCGCCTATTAAAAATTATTCAAATCTAGCCTATTTGCTTAAAGTTAACAAAATAATGTAAAAAAACTCACATATATAATAAGACAGCTTTTAATGATTGATTTCCAAAACTAACTTGGAGCGATCGCCTTGGTACAAGTATAGAGGCTAGGTGTTATAAGTAGTTAGGATATGTTCTAGCTCAGAAGGTAACATAATAAAAATTCTAGGCGCATAGAGAAATGCCAAAACAAAACCCAGGCTTAGGGAGAATAGGGTTAGGATAGGAAAGGGTAAAGTAGATTAAAAGAAAGCTCCAGGCTAAATTTAGTTGGGAACTAAAATTCTCTATTAATAATAATACATTCAATACCTGAACCAGAAACTATTGTTCAATTAAATTAAATACTTAACGTTACTCGTTTCTCATATAAATAGACGTATAATAATTTATTTGGAGCTTTCGCTTCAAAACTCGCTCACTAGCAAGAATTTAAACTTTTTCCGCGTTAAACCATTTTTTTATAAGTGCCTACTTTTGTTTTAATTTACTTTATTAGTGTAAATGTTGCCGAAATAAAAGGCATTCTATCCAAGAAAGTCTCTAAATCTTAGTGAAAAAAACACGGAGTGACAGAAATACCCTTAAATTTTTGTAACTATTTTTAAATCCTTAGTTTCTAATCTAAAGTAAGGAATGCTTATTGTACACATAATTTTAAAGAAATAATATATTTCTTAAAATAGCCCGAAAAAAATAATATATATATCTATACTATATAATATATATTATAATATATATATATTACTATATAGCTCTGTAAATTTAAGCTGCCCCCATCTTGGCAAGCTGCGCCGCCCATCTATATATATATATAATATTATATATATATCTATATATATAATATATATATAATATATATATTATATATATATAATAATTAATATATATATATATACAATAATAAAATAATAATAAAGTTAACAATAAATAAAAATTAATAAATGAATTGGAAATAAAGTCAATTGAGCAGCAAAACATTAAAAAAGTAGATTTTTTTAATATGGCAAATCGATTTTTAATTTTAATTTTGATATAAAATTTATTACATTTTATCAATACAAAGTTATATTGAGTTTATTGCTAAGGATCCTACTATTATAATATATACTAATATTATATAATATATATATATATATATATATATATATATTATATATATATATATATATATAATTATATATAGAATAATATATATTACCTATTATATATAGCAGCATGGAGTTTAAGTTAATGGTTTATCTTTAAATTGTTATTGTGTACCGTTTTCTTACTCTATTTCACGGAAGCTGCCATTTTGCCAAGACAGAAGAGCGGGTTGACGAGTTCGAGCGTTAGATATAAGCGATGTTCATTTGATTCGATACTTATATCATAAATACTGGGAAATCTAAGTTTTAAATAAAAATGTCATAATGCATATATAATTATTTTATCTATAGGAAGTTCAAACAATGCGATTCAGACACTCTCATATTGGAAAATTTGACGTTGAAATGGGTAGAATACATTGCTAGTAAACAATTTTTTTATACTTGGTCTCCTCATTCTTTATCTTAGAACAACTATAAATATTGCTTTCAAAGCATGATTCAATGTTTAAATGAAAGTGGATGTTTTTTTTAATTATATATGAAAATAGTAAATTATATATTTTCTGTTTATTAAAATATATATTTGAATAAACTATATTTTTTTGTTTATTTGATATCGATATCAACCAAGAAACCTATGATGTCGATAGATCGAATAGATTCTGCAGCATCACTAAAGTCAGAACGCCTCCTTGTTGACGTGTAACCCGAGAGTTGGCCAAAACAGTTATGACGGAATTTTAAGTCAATTTCCATATGTAATTGACTGTGCGTAATTTATATTTATATCTCCTTATTTTTTTCATATTTACGAATCACTTTTCTTCATTGTCGTTAACATTATAAATGGCCTACAGTTTAATGCTAATCTAAAAAAGTACTGGTGAAAGAACTAGGGCATATATATATAATATATTATATATATATATATAGTAATAATATAATAATATATACTATATATATATAATATATATATATTATATATAAATATAATATATATACTATAATATATATTATAATAATATATAATATATATATATATATATATAACCCTATATATATATATTATATATATAATATATTAATACTATATATTTCATATATATTTATATATATATATATATATCTATAAATATATATATAATATCATATATATATATATATATATAAATATATTATATAATATATATATTAGATATTATATAATATATATATATATATATATATAAATATATATGTATATATATGATATATATTTTATATCAGTATGCTGATTCTGAAATTATTTCAAAATCTCCCAATAAGATAGTGGATAGTTTTAAGTATGACAAGTTTAACCTTGTTAATTTGTAAGTAGGAATGCATTTCAAAAAAATATATAATCAAGTTAAGAAATAGAGGAAATAGAATTTTATGTAAATACGTTCTATTAGATCTCTGTGGGTCCAATTCTTACAGCATCACACCATTCTAGATGGAAAAGGCTAATAAATTAAATGATAATTGTATAGGTATTCTTCTTAGTCAGTCGATTATAGTTAGAGAGCATGTAGTATTGTCAATTTTTTTAATCAATAATTTAGATATATATATTATATATATTATATTCAATATATATAATATATATATAATATAATATATATATATATATAATATATATATATATATATTTAATTTATTTATTTATTATTTAATTGATAGGTTAACGACTTAGGATTTCACCACGTCACCAATTAACCACCTTTGGTCAGGGTGGGAGATTTATATGTCTCATCGTTGATGCAAACAATACTTAATAAAACTTATCAAAAAGTTTCTAATGTTACTCGCATTTCCGTAATTGTAAAACAAAAAAATTGATAGGAAAATAATATGATGTACGAATCGAATTGAGCTGAATATATCAATACATTTTATTAATTAATACATGTAAGATTTGTTCCAATCTTCGGATATCAAAATTAACTCATTTTCTATTTTTAAAAATCATTGACAATTTGATATCAAGATTAGTTTATAGTTTATTTTTATTTATTTTTACTTTATTATTTTTAATAAGCTATTAATTTAATCCCACGTTTTAAATTTTGCTTGAATCTTTAATATTATAATTGTTTTGTTTTTGAAACAAAGTTTTTGAGAAAATAAGCGAGATCGCTTGATTACTGAAAAAGATGCTATGATAAATATAAACAGTTGACGAATCATGGCAGAAACCCTATGCAACATTCAGCCAGGAGAGTAAAGCATGATGTTAGTCAACTAACAAACTATAAGATACTCATTTGCTTCCAAAACGTTACACTTTTGATAAACCCTACAATTATTGATAAAACTCTTGTTGGCAGCTCTGTATCTTGGTTTTTCATCAACTGCTAGCTTGCAAAAGAATGATCATAGATTCGGCATGGTCAGCTACCAGATGTAAGCGCTTAATTGCACAGCAGCCTCTTGTTTCCGAAGTTTTTGGCTTGCTTTGAAATTTTTCTTTTTAGCAATCCTGCTCAGTTTTCTGGTATTGTGGGAGATTCTTAAGAGTCAATAAGATGAAATACTATATGAAATTATAAACATTTAATTGTATAAAATGGCATCAACAGCCTAAATATTAAATTTTTTTTAGTGATTTTTCTACGATTTTGAGTTACAATATTAGAAATATAGGAGACAGTGAAAAGAAAAATGGACCTCTTTCAAGACTTCTCAGTCACCAATGAACCAACTGCTAATGCAAATCCATAAAGAACTAGCCAGGCTTTATAAAATTATAAGTATCAAGCAAAACCACTAAAGAAAAAAATATGCTATATATAGCTCAGCTACCACCAGCTTACAAATTTAAGTTTGTATAGTACTTAATACTACTGTAATAAAATTCATAATTTGGCTTAGTTAAAATATACTATAGGATGCCCAATGTAATATATATTATATCTATATATATATATATATATATATATATATATATATATATATAATATATATAATATATATAATATATATATAATATATATAATATTAATTCGTCTGACCATCGATATTTTAGATTTATCCGATATATGTTAATCGATCGACCCTATTTGGGGAATGAACTAGTGTTGTGACATGGGCTATATTTCTTTTGGGCATTATTTGACCGTTTAAAAAATTACATATTATATAATACTAAACGTCTAATTTTAAATCTGAAAGGTGAGGCTCACTAAATTTTGTTCCTATTTAAAAAATTTAATTCAACTTTGTGAAAATGATTTAGTTTTATTTGGTTTGTAATATATTTAAAAGTTTGTGAAAGATAAACTGTTTGAAGAATTAAATGTTATGTTAGGTAATTGGGAATTCATATAGGTAAAAAAGTTGTGAATTGTTGAAGATTGAATAAGAAAAATATGGAAGAAGCTCATTTATGTAAAGAACACCAAGTATAACGTTTCGCAAAATTTATTATGGATTTATCAATTTTTTAGATTTAGAGTACAACTCGCGTCAGTTTGATTTAACTTAAATATGGATTTATACGACCTATTTCTTTTTCATAAATTTTGTCCATTTTGACTTTTTTTTAATAACATCTAGTGCTTCATTTTGAGTTGCAAACGATTTAAACAAAACATCGAATGGAGTTTGCTAGGTTGTGGAATGGTTTAACTTTTCCGTATAGCTATATATATATATAGTATATATATATATATAATATATATTATATATATATATATATATATAATAAAATATATTATACTATATATATATAATATATTAAATATGATTTACTTTACGGCACATGAGTCAACGAGCCCCTAAAATGGAGTATTAACCCTTTTAGGGGGGCTCGAGCCGATGGGGACGGAAGGAGGGGACGTTTCATACCCGCGGAGGGGAGGTCGGAGACCCCCCGCGACACCAAAGACGCAAAGAGTGGGGGTTCCGGAGACCATTCCCGGAGGGGGGGATAGTCCCCCGTAAGTCACCTAGAGGCGGAAGGACCCGACTCCTTGACAATCTGGGGCGGACTACCCGTGGGTATTCGTTAGTGATATACCCCAAAAAATAATAAATCCCAATGAGTACTTATGGGACATTTATTCGCAACAAACTATTCGTACTCTATAAAAAAAACATTTGGGACATTTGATTTACTATATAATAAAATATATTATATTATATAAAATATTTATAAATATAGATACATATATATTATATATTATATATATATATATATATTAATATGATATATAATAAAAGAATATCAATAAATCGATATATCGATATTTATCGTATATCGAATATCAAAGGTCAAACGAAATATCAGCTTTACCAATATATATATATATAATAGCTATATATATTAATATATAATATATATATATATACTATATTATATATATATATATATATAATATATATAATTTATATATTAGTTATAGTATATCTATATATTCATATTATATCTAGTTAGCTAATATAACAATTATATATCACCTGGGCACAGTGGTAATATGGGTTTCAATCATTTTCCTGAATCACTGCCAGATATTTAGAATTTTCCCAGACCGTCACACTTTCTAGATGCTTTTCTCAGATCGCTAATATTTTGCTCAGAGGAATGGTCCTGGGGTCCATTAGCTCCGTAGGACAAATACTTTGTCCAATATTGACCCCACCTGATACCCCCAGCTGAGGTGGTCTCTTCAATTGTACCAAGAAGGCTATTTTGAGATGGTCTATGTGCAGCAGGAAATGGTTCCACAGTAAGCACAGACAACGATATCTGATTTATCACTATGATGGTGTAGATTCCAAAATGAGTCCCATTTCCTACGAGATTCATGGTTGTTCTGATGTTTTTTATGTCTTGAAACAGGGAAAACAAAAATGAACGTTTGGCACAAAACTTTGAGCAGTTGAAGTCTGAGACTATAATATTTGACAGGTAAGCATATGTACTCTTCCACTTACTATATATACTGTGACTTTTATGTAAAAGCACAAGTTTTCTCATGTTAACTCTTTCTAGGTCCAGGGCAAATGCAATAGTTGGGGTTGTGCAAAAAGCGCCGAAAAATGTTCCAGCGAACTCTGAATGACATTGATCACAGTTTAAATTGTCCAATTTACTAATAATTCATGTTCTTGTGAAGTTAAAAACTATATTTTAAGAAAATAGTGATTATGGTTGTACAAACCTTTCCCTGAAAATCTTGCACCCCAAATCATTGCATTTGTCTACAAAAATCTTTCCTTCCTTATAATTTATGGTCATAAGTAGTGCAAAGGGGTATAACCCCCATTTTTATAAAAATCACAGAGCTATGTATAAAAATAATTAATGTAATTGTCAATAGTGAGAAACGAAGAGTGGTGCTCTTAGGGAAAAAAAAGTTATAGCCCTCATAAGTTTTTTAAAATCCTATAGGCTGAATTTCTAATTAAAGATAAAAAGATATATTTTTTAAAAAATCGACGATATATAATTTATATTATATATTTAATTATTAATATATATTATCTATTTATATAGATTTATATATATATATATATATATTATTATTATATATAATTATATATAAATCTTTATAATATATTAGTATATATATTAGGAGTGTACCGGAATTCCGGTCTCGGCCAGGAATTTACATTTTTTCGCCGGTTCCGGTCGGATTATTGAAAAATCTCCGGCCGAACCGGATTACTAATTTACTTCTGAGAAAAAATTTGCTAGAAAATTTGTTTTTATATACATAGCCATCTTTAAACAAATATGATAGTAGCTTGTGTAGTATTCAAAAGTAGTTAGTATGATTTACAAGATTCCTTATCTATTTCGGCACAAATATAAAATGTTTTATGCAATCCTCTTCAGACTTAATTGCAAAATTATATAATATATATATATAATAGATATATAATATATTATATATATATATATCTATATATATATAGTAATATATATATAATATATTATAAATAATATATATATAATATATATATTAATATATATATATATATACTATAGGCCTGTATGTTACGACTTCGTCAGTTTTGAATTTTTTTTTTGTTTTTTTTTTTAACAATATTGATAGTTTTGATACTAATCAATGAATTCAGTGGTGAAGGCGTGATTCAAGTTCGAAATATTTAAATAATTATTTTAAAAATCACATTTATATAATAAATTTTTAAAAAAAGTGAAATACATCAAAAATAGTACGACACTTACAGAAAAAACCATTACATATTTGAAATCAGCGTATAAGCTTATTACAAAAATGTAGAAAGCAAAAAAAGAAACAAAACAAATATTCTTTTTCATATAATGAATATAATCTTCGAAAGTCGACCTTAACAGAAAAAACCCATACAGTATTGATCAGCGGTGTAACAGCTTTACAAAATGTAAAAAGAAATAATAATAAAAAACATTAAAAAAAGAAGAAAAATTTAGGGGGCTCGAGCCGACGGGGGACGCAGAAGGGACGTTTTCCATACCCCCGAGGGGAGGGCGGAGGAACCGCGAAACCAAATAACAAATCTACCCGCTTGGGTACCTTAGTTAAAAAAAAAAAAAATTAAAGCGGATAAAAATCAAATGTTAATAAATAACATATTTTTGAAACCATGATTTTTACTCCTTAAATTAACTATATTAGGATCATATACTAGAAATATAAAAAACAGAACAAAAAAAAAATCAAAACGACCGAATGCTAAAACAGTAGAGGTGTGTAACAAATATATAATATTTTTTGAATCAATAAGAGACGCTCTATTATATATAAATATATATATATATATATATATTATATATATAATATATATATATAAGGCCTATTTATAAGATGTGTGACTCCAGGAACGGAAATCAATAAAAAATGTAACGTATTTCAATGATTTGAGGTTAAATACATTAGTAAATACTGGATTTTCCAAATGTAATTTAATTAATATTCAGCAAGTTAAAAAGAAAATTTGACACATATTTTTTTGTCTTGCACACTATATGTCTATAAATAGTAGCTTTAGGCGTGCTGTAGGCTATTGTATTTCAGTTTAAAAATTTGATGAATGTTACGTAAGTTTGTTAGAAACACTTGACAATGAATAAATTGTATTTGAATATTTTTATACATATTTTATGTTTTGATCGGACGTGGGGCTGGCCCCCCCCTCTATATCCATCCCGTCCCGCAGAGCGGGGTGACCCGCCGCAAGCTCGCGGGTCGGGGGGGAGCTTTTTTTAAAAATAAAAATATTTATCTTTTTACTAATGCACAATGTGAATAAAATGAAAGAACTTAGAAAAAAAGTAAATTCGAGATTCAAATATAATATATAAAAGTAATAATGAATATAATAATAATAATATAAAAATCTTTGTTAATTTCTTAAGATTAAAAATGCAGAATACGCTAATAAATAAGGAATGCAGCAATAAAAAGGAGAAGGCCGAAATTCCGTTGTCTTTCTTATCGAAAATTTCCCCGTATAAACGGAGTCAACACTCTTTAAATGTTCCATATATATGATATTATATATATATATATATATATATATATATATTATATAATTATATATATATATATATACGTATAATATATATTATAATAACATACTAATATATATAATATTAAAAGTTAACTTCTTTAAAACTTTGAATTTGAAAATATTGCTGGATTGTGGTGAAGTAAAAGAAAAACTGGTCACCAGTATTGGGCAATATTTCTAAACGTTTTTCCTCAAATAAATTTCCTGCTTCTGAAAATGAAAATAATTTTTAAATATATTGGAGGATACTGGAAAGGAGAGTAAATTTTTGGGCTAGTACTGCTATGTTTGGGAAATTGCTTTGTTCACTTTCCACTGATTAGGAATTCTTTTTGTTCCAGATTGAAATTGATTTTCTGGGTAAAAAATTTAAGTTTGCTTTAAGAAATTCGCCTTTTGGAGGCACTGATTTTTTTTTTTCTTTTTACACTAACTGACTCGCTGTCACTTTCACTTTTTTCAAACTTATAAAAACTAAGTAACTTTGGAGTAATTTCTTTTCTTAATGCCCCTGTGATTTGAGGTACTTGGCAAATCTTAGTTTAATTGTATGATTAAGTTCGTTTCTGAAAATGAGCTATCGGACTGAACTTCTTCGTACTGCGACTTACTACGTATCACTTTCTAACCTTCATTTTTGCATATTTCTTCAGCTCTCTTTTCTAATCATCTCTGTAATCAATTATGAACATAAAGTCAGTTAGTATCTGGTCTACTACGGATTTAAACAATCTTATCTTGTTTTGCTAAATACGGTATGTCTGATTTGTATCTTCTTCTCTCTTTTTATATCAAATCTCTATAATCTAATGTCATTCTTCATTCTTCTTTATTCTCTGCTGTCTCTTCAGAGTTTGAGGAGATATGCTGAGACTCAATATGTAGAATACAGTTGATAATCATAGATTGATTTGCCTTATAGTTTCCGTAACCCATGAGTAATGGTTGCAAAACTCTTTAGAATTTTTTCAGTATTTGCAGTTCTAATGAGCAGTCAAAGCTTAATGCATGATTGTTCTATAATGTAAAATTGCAGAGGTTTTGCAAACATTCCAAATTCTTCTAAAGAATCAAATGTGTTATCACCTTTATTTATACATCTGAATTGCATACGGCTTGCAAGATGTGGGTCCAAGTCTCTTTGTATTCTTTTAGTTCATTACAGCTTAAAAACTGGAATGATCTGAGAATGTGTACAATATCCTACATTTCTTTATTAAATCACACTGTTCTTAGAGAAAATAAGGCATCTTTAAAAATGAATTTATGAATAAAAGAAGAAAACTGTGTATCTTGCTAAATCAGTTCCCCAGTTTCATGTTATATGCTCATTCGAAGGATCAAATGGATGTAGTTAGGAGGAATTCCAATATCAATCGCAATTTCAAAATCTATAGTGATTTAATTCCACGAATGAGAACCTGGGGAACACTTGCAATGGAGCACACATTCAATTTTTGAACTCGCTGGTAAGTCCAGAGTGCAGTAAAGAAAATAAGAGTCATTTGAATTATTTAGCGTCTCTATTTATTCTGTAGTAAATGATATTCTGATAGCCTTTGTATAACTTCTGCGCATACTGCTGATGCTCAATGTGCTGTATGAAGTTGGTAACATTTCTCTACAAATAGTTTCTACTAGGAATAAGATATTTTGGTGGAAGATGGGCGAAATTATGAATCCCTTCTCTTCTGTGATTGTGAATGGCCGGTTCTCATTGCGATAAAATTCATTATTTCTGTGATTTGGTCTTGATATGCCAATCTTTTTGGGGAGAAACCTCTCAGAGCTCACTTATTTCACGGCGTTGGGAATCTATTGCTCTTTGTGGTTTTCCCCTGTTAGAAAATACAGACGTTCTCCTTTAGTAGTGAATTTTGGACTTCCAGATAATTTCCTCTCATGATGATTTCTATGTTTCATGAAGTGGTTTTTTGTGACTAAATAAGAGATTTATGTGAAAGTTATATAAAATATTTTTTTACATTCTTTATAGTATAAAGGAAAGTTCATAAGAATTTCCGGTTCCGGCCGGAATTTTTTTATGTGATCCGGCCTAATTCGGTTCCGGCCGGAACTGAAATTTTCACCGGTACCCCATAATATATATATATATAGATATATATATAATTATATATATATTATATATATATTTATATATAATATATATATATATAATATATTTAATAAATATATATAATATAATATATATATAATATATATATATTTATATAATATATATATATATATATATATAATAATATAATAATATATATATATATATATAATATAATATATATATAAATTTATATATAATATATATATTATATATCTTATATATAGCTATATATATCTATATATATATTATATATATATTTTATCATATATATATAAATATTATATATATATATATATTATATATATACTATATATATATATATATATATATCTATTATATAACTCTAAAAAATATTAATGAACTTAAAAATAATTGATGATTTTAAAGTCTGTAGGAAAAGTAACTTTTCCAAGTTATTTCAACATCTGTGCTTTCGATTGGCTTCTTAAAAAAAAAATTAGTGGCCATCATGCTCGTTAGGGATATCCGTTATTTTCTAGGGGGATTGAGGGATTTTTTGTATAAGATTTTTACAGTATAACAATTTTCTCTCTATACCTAACATAGAACTTACCCATAAAGCTGACTAGAGGGGTCCTGAAATGAGACTTAAACCTGGGTGGATAAAAATTGTAAAAGTACTATGGGAGTTTAACACTTTGAGGGACTGTAACGTTTTTCCTAAAGAGTGTACCCATTTTCGTTTTCACTATTGTTATTTTTTTAGAGTATATCCTGTGATTTTTATAAAAATCTGGGGTGACACCCTTCTGCACTACTATTAGCCCACGTAATTTATAATTTTTAATTATTTTATCAGCTAGACTACTAAGCCTTCCACCAAAAACGTCTTAATCCTTTGGGACATTATTTAGCACAAGATTTGTATATTTCGAAAGAAAACCTATATTTTGTTTATTTTGCAGAAATCTGATGTCTGACCTAAATGTATAATACAATAATTGCATGAATTGGAAAACTTGTAATTCCTGCGTTGGTCCATGATGCTTTATGCACAACACATTCCAAGTGATTTAACCAGTACCAGCTATAGGAGAAAAAAAATGATTGTCATGTGATCCACTTACTGTTTGTGAGTGATTTGGCAAATCTCATTTGTTGAAAATAGCTTCAACCTCGTTACTTTCCAACAAAAATTACTTAATTTCTTTAACTTTTTGAGAAAATTTAAACAGTCTCATAATTGTGCCACCAATACCGTCACATGCTGACTTACCATGTGATGTTGCAAAGAAACTCCAGTCAGCAGTTATTCCATGGTCATTCAGATGACAGCAAAGGTTGGCAAAATTTTTTTAATTTTTTGTACTGTGCTACGGAACCATTACTAAAGTAGTGAATGTCCTTGATTCCTTGCACTTTGATTGTGAATTGAAGAACCCTTCTAACACATACACTGCGATAGCATTATGTGATAGGTAGTCGCTGATTATGCACACACTTTGACATACAACCATACCATTCTCCCTGATATAAACTGCAAATGGATGAACCATTGCCTGACTGTTTTCCCAATGAAAACCTTGCACGGAATCCTGAACAACAAATGAGTAGTTTTCAGCAAAGTCCATAATTATAATCAACTCTTGTGGCTGGAGGTTTTCCTTTAGGTTCTTTAGATATTGTGTTAGATGTTTTGCAATGTAGTGATGTGTAGATAAATTGGAGATTTTTTCACCCAAGTAACCAATAAGCTCTTCAACTGTATGTGTAATTGATATGACAGTGTCTCTGTCAGTATGAACCCATTGCTGAAATTTAACTACGTCATCAGGTGGTGTGTCTTCTGCTGTATTTGCCATAGGTATTCTGCAGCTCCTTGGCCTGGGCATGCTTTACAGCTACGAAGCATACATTCCTTTGCCTCCATATTGCAAACTGTTTTGCTGATGAGTACATTGTATTCATCCATTTTCATTGATATTCCAGCAAGCATGAATTTTACATTCTGATGAATCATGCATACACAGACACTATGGGTCCCTGCAGTTTCCACAGTAATACACCACTTAAGCCTAAGCTGAAAAAACTTTGAAATACCAATTTTTACTGTAGGGGATATACCTTTTGAAACTCCATTACAGCTCTTTTATATTACATAAAAGGTGTTTCTGTTTTTCTTGTTTGACACCATCAATACGAAAAGATATTTTATCTTTCCATAAGATATGCCTATAATATGCCTGGACACATTCTGCTGTATTCTTCATCCATATAGAAATTGTGAACAAGGTCTTTGGTTGCTGAAGACAATGGTCTTCCACGCTTCTTCTCAGGCATTGCAAGAATCCCTTCTTTCTCGATTAGCATGTTAGCTGTTCTTACCATTCTTTCTGATACCTTGAATTCGCTCATTATTTTCTGAATACTCCCAACTCTTTGGGTGCAAGGTCAGGATTTGTATCTTCTCTTCTTTGGTAGAGCATTTTTCCATCTTAGTTTTTATCTCTTCTAATAATAGGTATAGGTATCATAATCATTACAGTTTTGACATTTACTCTCTTCAGAACTATGACCTTGTTGGGATATATCTCTATGCTTTAAGCCACCAGCTATGCAACTCCTTCTGCTATGATGTTTGGCAACTCTGTCACCTTCCTTTTTGCATAACTTCTTGTGTCTCTTTCACTATTTTTGTTAAACTTTAATGGTGAAATGCCCATTGCTGTAGCACTTGTATTAACATCATCATTTGCCTCAAATTTAGTTATTTCCATATCAGTATCCAAGGTTGAATCATTCTGGGGTTACTCACATATGCTATTTATGAATTCCTTTCTGTATGATGGGCAAAGTATGTTCTTACCCACATAATATTCTCTGCCTGTCAATGATTTGAGTTGTTCTTCTTGTGTCATTGTCACTGTATGACAGCTTGATGAAATCTGTTTTGTATGTGGTAGTCCTAATGGATTACAGCAATATCTGTCCTTTTCTGACATTTTGTGTATATACTTTATGTATATTATTAAAGATTATTATTATTTATAGGTTATATATATATAGGCTATTATATTGTGTACTGTATATACTTTATGATTATAATTCTATAAAAGAAAGATAATAACATCAATATTAGTTAAAACAAATATATATATGAAAATTAAACAATATCATAGTACTAAAAAGCCATGCATAAGGTCTGAAAATCATTTCCATATCAGTATACATCTATTACTAGAATGTTAACATATAGTCTTGGCTGTTTAGCTGATAAAATAACAGGAGTGCCTGTCAAACTTATAAATTAGTTGGGAGGTAGGATTTTGTGATGAATAAAAATGCCATATTTTGGGGTAGGGGATTTTCAGGGAAAGGCTTTTGACACCATAATCATATTTTACTCAATATTATAGTTTTTTATGCTCTTTGCAATAAATAGGCTAAATAAGAATGGTTATCAGATTTGAGAGTGGAAATGAAAATAGTTTCCAGATATTGTTCATTCGTGTAGTTGAAGAGATAAATAAGAATTCTGGGCTATGTTAACAAAATATATTGACTTATCTTAGAATTGTTTGCTGAATTATTACAATGTGTGATTCAAGTAGGAATTATGAAAAACTCACAAGGCAACATATTTGAGATTCAGTCATGAATCTCCAACTAAGAAAAAAAAACCCTGTGAAAAGTAAGCAATATTGTAAATTAGCTTAATGTCTTTTACTCTTCACTACATTTTATTCCAATCATTTATCTCATTAAATACTTATTTATCATAATTATCCATATAACAAACTCACCCTGGTTTTCCTAGAAGGGGCTTTTTTGTTTGTCTACTCACACTGTTTATTAGATTCCTGTTTGAGACATTAAACTGTAATTTATAAAATCAAGTTTACTCTCATTGCCTATTAATTTATATTCTTTAATATTTTAATCTCACAAAGTATTTTATCAACGTTACTAATATTGAGTATAGACTTTTATCGTTAGCACTCAACCTTATAATGGAAATATACAGTAACTCTTGTGTCAAATCTTCACAATACAATGTTTACTGATTTAACATTTCAAAATTAGCCTTCACAATTCTTAAATTTTCCTAACTAAGAGTTATTTTTAAATATACAGTCTAATATCAATTTTAAATACAGCTAAAATAAAAAGAAATATCATTATAATATAAATCATTTTAGCTCGTTTTGAAAATAAATAGATCAATAATACTTTCCATACTTTTATAAATACATGCATGGTTTATAAACCCATTATTCTCAATGCTTTCTACCATGTTTTAATTATTTGACATACATATATATATATATATACAAATATTATTTTTATTATTATTATTATTATTATTATTATTATTATTATTATTATTATTATTATTATTATTATTATTGAGTTTTAATATTATCCAAAATTCTTAATATTTGTTCAATTAATCGGCAAAAATTGACGATGATGATTGAGAAAAATATGCTGATGACGATTAATCATCCCATCATAATATATATATATATATATATATAGTATATATATATATATATATATATATATATATATATATATATATATATATATATATATATATATATATATATATATATATATATATATATATATATATATATATATATATATATATATATATATATATATATATATATATATATATATATATATATATATATATATATATATATATATATATATTAGTGTTGCACTGATACCAAAATTTTAGTCTGATACCGATACAAGTACTCACAATTTTTTCAATACCGATACTGATACCCAAAATAATTGCTGATACTGCCGATACATCGATATCGTGGTACTTTTAATTTATAAATATGGCCTAATATATATATATGAAGATATATAGTATATATATATATATATATATATATATATATATATATATATATATATATATATACAGTATATATATATATATATATATATATATATATATATATATATATATATATATATATATATATATATATATATATATATATATATATATATATATATATATATATATATATATATATATATATATATATATATATATATATATATATATATATATATATATATATATATAAGCACTGGTTAATGTTCATACTATTCTCTACACCGCGGCGGTGCCCGGCCATAACTTCTTTTTTGTATTTGTGCTTACGAAACGTAAGAAATGCCTAAGTTTGTAAATTGCTTTTATCAAACTTAATGAAAATCGCAAGAAATGTTGTGTAAAGTTGTTAGCTTCCTCGCGTTTGCCGAATTTAAGCACGTTCCTACGAAAAAATGTAAGCGGCTTGGTGTCTGAATTGGTGAATGTTTCATTCAATAAAATCAGCTTTAAATCTATTTTCTTCCAAATGGATAAACTCTATCACAAATAGTTGATCCATTATTTGTAATATAAATCATGTTATTTTTTTATTTCTGTTTATTCCAAAACCCGTGATCCATCACAACAGTTGATTCCAATTGTTTAAAACAAAAGTAAACCTAGCACGAAATCGCGGTCGTTTAAACACAGGGTTCACACTGAAATTTTGAATTTGAATTCCCTGACTTTCCCTGACTATCCCTGACCAAATCCGCAAATTTTCCCTGACCAGCGTGTTCGTTATTTTTGGCGTATAAAATATCTATTAATCATTATTGCAGCCTATTTACTCAGTTCATACATTAAATTATTGAAAATTTACTTTAAAAATTGTTCATCATCATCATTTTTTCCAAAAGTAAGCAGTTTTATTTATACAAAAAGAAAATAAATTTAAAGCTTACATTAATAGCCTAGGTGAAAACGTCCAATGTGATCACAAAAAGTTCTAAATGGGAGATTTAGGTTAACTTTTTCTTCTCAAGCATCTGAATTTTTGATTTTATAGAGTCTTCTTCTGTCAAAGCTTTGTTTTAACATCTTTCTCTGCTCTTCAAGTTTATTGATCTGTATGGATAATTTTCTTTTTTCAACCTTTTTATTATCTTCTTTTTGGTTCTGTTTTGACTCTTTGAGATGCTCACATCTCCTATGGGCAGCTCTTTACATTTGTCAACATTTTTTGAGTGATAGGAACTTTATGAATACTTTCATGAGATCTTATAGCATTGTGCACTGTTCTTTGAGAAATCAGACTATGTTCTTCAGATTCTCCACTAAAATTGCTTTATTTACAGAAAAACCTCCTTCCACTGTCTCATTTCCATGCAAAATATCAGTCCTAATTTAATTGCCCCAATTCCACATAACATTGATTCCCAGGTACTATAGAAGAAAAAAACTAATCTTTGAAGGACAATCACCATCCAAAAATATTTTGAATTTTAATTCAAGGGTAGAATGAGCTTCACTGCAAAGTAGAGTATAGTGCTTTTTCTTTCTCAGCAACATAATCTGTGATTCGGGTTATTGGTGTACAATGCCTCAAGCAATAAATCAAATCTTCCTTGTTCTGGCTGATGAAAAATTATACTAGGATCCAATGATGAGAGCCTTGGACAGGCTTGTACTTCAGAGGATATCTTTCTAATACCTTTTCTGTCATTTTGATTAGCACAGTCTGGCATTCAAGTTTGAATTTTAGGATATTACTTTCATTCGAAGTGACTTCTTTGAGAAGTTTTTTGTCTGAAATCCAATTTTAATACCTTTTAACATCACGCAAATTGTCTTTGTCATGTAAATCTAATGCAAAAAGCTTAGTTGTTAGCAGGCATTTTACTGGACTAAGAAATCTTTCCATAATATTTAGTACGAGACATTGTAAATCTGTGAACAGGAATGGACCAAGTGGGTCTGACGTTTGGAACTTTCGTAAAAATGGTTCACATTCTAAGGAAAGCATTTTAAAAAAAGCCAGTTTGCATTTTAGAAATACATCTTTGGTTTGAACAGAAACATTAGGAAATAGTGTAAACTAAAAAAGAAAAAAAACAAAAAAGAAAAAGAAAAAAAACAAACTCTCCAACTCAAATTCAAACTAAAACACTTTTGTATACTAATCACCTTCAATCGGAAGGATGAATTTGGAACAACCTCTACGGACAGAATAGGAAGAACAGTAGGTAATAGTGAACTAAAAATAGAAAGAAACAGGATAGAAGTAGATTTATGGAATGTCATTCCTCGCCCATCCTTTTCATTCCCCTTATCAAATACACTTCATTCCACAATTATTCATTCTCGAAAAAATATATCAAAAATATGTAACTTGGTCCATGGATCATTCTTCATATGTTTTGAAATTTTAAAATTTCCAACTTTCAGCATATCTTAAAACGTTTCCCTGACCTTCCCTGACTGATTTTTTCCCTGACTTTCCAGAAAGTGTGAACGCTGAAACAGGAAGTTACAAACTGTGTGAGTATTTCTATCACGTAAGCACAAATGATAAGGATAAAAACGAAATGGTCTAAATTAAAAGCAAAGAAAATACTAAATTCATTCTATCGCTATGCAATG
>JABUQX010050077.1:0-38043 GCA_015478945.1 Trachelipus rathkii
CGGAGATTCGATGAGAGAATTTTGGCATTTATTTATATAGGGGGAATAGTTTGATTTGTGGAGAAGTTCGCTCTCGCTAGGGAGATGATAATCGGTGTAGTCTAATTTTCGTAGTACTTTGTCGGGCGCTTGTCGTCAGTATTATAATATTTAGCTATATACTAGTTAGTATTTATTATATTATATATATTATATATATACTTATATATTTGGTATTGTAAAAGATGTATTGACTGATGCCGTAGATATGTCTTAGAAGTAGAGATATATTGCGTTGGTTGGTGAGAACAAGGTGCGTTTAGGAGTGGTAGAGGTTATATATATATAATATATAGGTATATATATATATATTTGTTATATGTGGCTATTATACATATATTAATATATATGTATAACATACACATATATACATATATATTAAACATGTATATATATATATAAGCGCTCGTGGCGGCAGGGGTGAGGGGTCCACCGCTCTCATTATGCGAGGTGACAAAGACGCTGGTTCAATATTTCTCTACACTCTGATAAACGACATTGGGATTTAAATCACCTTGGGGGGGCAAGAAATTAATAAAAAACTTGACTGCTAACGTTGGTGGTCGGGAGAAAAGGTCTGGTTTGGATAGCCGCCTTAAAGTTCGATTTCCTGTGGGTCCGCTACGGAGACAGTGGTATACCAGAATAAATTATATACTAGGTTTTATGATTTACAACCCTGCATAGGGGGATCAAAGGCACGTTATGATTAGAGTAAGGATAGGGAATAGGTCTTTTTTTTTTTTTTTTTGTTTTTTTATTATGTATAGCAGGTATTAATTATATAGTGATATATATTGAGTAGTGTTTGGTATGGTTAAGGCTTTACTGAATGTGTAGATCTATAAAGGAATTATAGTATATAAAATATAAAACGTTAAATTAGGATAGTTAGGTTTCTGGTATGTATAAAGTAATATAAATGTAGTAGTCAATGATAGTGATTGGTTATTATATAAGGAATTATAATTAAGCGAGTAAGTGAAGATCATATCTTTATATATATATATATATATTATGGGTTGTGTTTTTTCTCCTTGGTTATTCGAAAAATTTGAATGTGGGATGTGATATAAAGGAATGTACTGCCTGGGTTACTGAATATTGTCAATTCTTGGACTGGGAGCAGCTGCGAATGTAACTGAAGCTGAGGACAATCTTGGTGTTTAGAATGATGCCGCGAATAGTTGGTAAGAGGCCAACTGGAGCAGAGGGTGTCTTCTCCAATACCCAAAACATAAGTTGGATTTTAATCAGAACTGGCGTTGTAATAAGAGCAATAGTTAGTTTGGTGTCTCTTCAAAGTGCTCGGAACTAGCTAAGAGCAGAGATGTTCAGCCTTGGTAACGAGTTTGAGCACGTGGCGATTTCTTTGCTGCATTTTCGGGTACTGATGAGAAGTTTGAATATGTTATAGCAATTATGGCAATATGTATTATGTAACTGGTATTCCTTAGCCAAGACTGAACTATGACTTAGGGGGTGTAAGAAAGAATATTAAAGCGCATATATAGAATGAACGAGAGAGAAGTAAGAGAAGGTCTTGGGTTGTGGGAGCGCTGTGACAGCGCATGGTGATAGTCACCTTTCGCATACGCAGGGGTCGTGCACAGGGTTGCTTTTAAAACACTGGTTAGTACTCGTATAAATGTGCCAACTTTTTGTGAGAGTGTGAGTGACTGTGGACTCGAGGTTGGTAAAGAATTCTGAGATTATATTGTTACTGGATTAATGTGTTCGCTTGGGACTACGCACAGTGACGCGGTGGTATTACAAGGATGTATCGCCAGGGAGTGCGATGATAATGTTATTTGAGACCTTAACCCAGATTAGGTGTCTTATACTATGTTAGTGTCTACAATGATAGAATAGTAATGTGCTCGCTTGTGTGCAATTATAATGCAAATAATTCATCGTATTATGTAGTCTGAATGTAATAGAGGATCTAATAGTTCTTTATTTGAAGTGCGTCATAATAGAGACCTTTACTATGAGGGGTATGTATTTGTTTATATCCCTATAGTTATGTATTTAATTTAGTATGGTATGAAGTAGACTATGTGTTAGCTGGAATAAGAAGTATATTAAATAGTAATTCATTAAAGGTTTTCAATGTGGTGTATACTAGATATGAGATCAAATTATTTAGGGGTAATGCTAGGGTATTAGTTGAAAAGTAATTTAATAAAGTGAGGAATGAACGTATTAAAGAGTTTGTTAGATTGGATATTGAAAGACCTGAGATTTGGGAAAAAACGAACGGGATAATCAATTGACGACGAAAGCTCATTCTGGTCTCTTATGTAATACCATTAAACTCATCAACGCTAAGGAAGCATTTGAACCATCTTTCTATAGAAAGATGAGTGAGTATTATGAGATTGGTGGTACACATGATAAGAGTAATATGTAGAAAATCGCTAGAAGAATAGTAAGAAACGCTGTTGTGTGGTTCTAGGTGGCACGGATTAATTGTATGATACTTCATACTATTTGAAGCACGCTCTTGACTTAAGGATTTTGGCCCTGTATCATAAGACGCGGCTGGAGACCGAAGAGGAAAGGTGTAAGTATGTTTTTAGTTTCTGGAATAAATCGGAGAATTGTTCTTAGAGAAGGACAGAGAGATTAAAATTGTCGGAGTTACTGTTGTTCTGTTCGAGGAAGCGAGATTGAAAACTTACAAGTCGGATGACAATTCTGATATTAAGATGTCAGGAGAACTGCGCAAGGGTCTCATCTTTAGAAATTCATAAGAGAGCGAGAAGTCATACAGATCGGCTATGATCGGCCCCATCTACTTGGCAGCAGATCAATGACGGAATGTATACAGCCTGGTGAGCAAATAAGACGATCAGATCCCATGTAAGTGTGAGATGAGGAAGATCACCGCTCCGCGCGAGTCCTCACATGATCTCTAGGGTGGGATTTTCTGTCCATGATAGGAGGAGTATGTATGCAGAGATGTCATCTATCTAGAGAATTAACACTTAGTCACCCAAGAGGAGAAAGACGAGATGGTCTCGGCGTGTTAAATGAGACTTGATCCGCGAAGTCTCTAGTTGTTGGATATTATAGAATATCGTTAATGTTGCATATTTGATTCTCCCCTACTCAGCGTCTTTGAGCTAATTTCTCTGCCACACGGAAATCGTTCTTAGATATCCGGAACAGCTACTTTTATTTAGACCACTCCCCAATCTGGGGTGCAATAAAAGAAGTAGAGAAAAAGGAGAATGAAGAAATTACAGACCAACATACTAGATTTCTACAAGAAGAGTAACAAGTCAATAGAAGATATACACGGGAAGTTATACTACTAGTCCAAGTTAAGTGTGTAGTAAACACACCGCATTTATTCAAATGAACAGTGCCAAATGATTGAAAACTAGCACCAAGAAAAACGACTAGATACAATCAATACGATCCTATCAGTTGGTGGAGTGGTTTAATTATAAGCAACAATGTAAATTAGTTTTAACTACACTACCTACTCATAAGTCATTAAGTATATAGCAAGGGAAACTACTTGCTCATGGTCTCTAATACATAGTGATTCCTAAGTGAGGAGAGTATTTAAGCATGCTCTGGGTACTAATATTAATGATTAAAGAGATACAGAATACTCTATCTCATAGAGAAATTGCATAAGAAATAAATTTAATGTCTCTTAAGCACAACCTTCCCTATTTTGATAATTTCAATATCTTAAGTGCTAAATAAAGTTATTATTATAATCCTACATGTATATATTATAAATAATATCTATATCATTATATAGGTTCGGGTAAGGTTAGGGAAAGAGGTACTGATGGGAGGTTCCAATGTTGAGAGTGTGTGGCGTGTCCTCCGCACAGTCCTCTCGTCACACCTGTCGCCGAACATAATTTACTCTGATATGACATGAGTTGTCTACACACACTGCACTAATTGCTGGATCATAACATAAAAAAATTGTCAGAGATGTATGCGCATTTATATATATATATATAGCGTATACTAGTATTTGAAATCAGTTGCTGAAGAATATTATGTATACAGTTTTATAGATATATACGGAATGCCTAAATCATATTTCACTCAGCAATTTAGCGGATATATTATAGTTAGTCGGATCGCAATTATACCTGCTATAATTATCCGTACAATTATAGATATGAGACTTATCACAGCCATAATAGGTTTTATTATTTATGTTTATCTATATCCTTTATAAATATTTTTCTTTCGTGTACCGTTGTGATTTGTCACTCTTTACCAATCCTTTTTTCAATCTATAACTATTAAACATCGCATACCGCGGATGTTAAATCAAACATCCGCATTTCAGATGAATTGTGGACACAGAATAATAAATTTGTTAGCGTCCAATGACAGTTAAGAAGCAACTAATAATTATACATTTTAATTTGGTAACATTTTGCTCTTGAACTTTCGATGCAATGGATATGAATATATATTATATATATTATATATATATATTATATATATATATATAATATTAATAATATATATATTATATATATATAATATATATATATATATATTAATATATATTTATATATATTAATTATATAAGTATTATTATAATATTATTATATATATATATATATATATATATATATATATAATATATATTATTATATATATATATTAATCAATTCCGGTTATATAGTTGATAGCTATATGTTGGTAAACATTCAATTTAATATATACTTATTCACCTCCTCTTAATAATTGAGGTAAGTATGGTAATTGGAGTCTTTTTAGATTGCATATAGGAGTACTAGAAAGAAATGTTTTGTCGCAAAATATATAGTGAAATATTCCTGTTGGCTCTAAGATCCTTAAAACTATCACTAAGATTGTAAACTCTTGTATATATCAAGTTATTTCCCAAAAATATCGCTAGATCCTTTGTATATACATAAAGAAACATATTTTTAATTTCTCAGCCAGGTGCCCATATATTAACTAGGATTGAAAACATTTCACGCACCCAAATATTCCGATCTTTATCAAGTATAAAGATGTGTTGTCACGAGCATCTGTATGATACGGGGCTTTGTATCCTGTAGCAAATCAAAAAGTAGATCTTAAATAAATCGCTCATGAGTTATTTATTAATGATTATTTATACTATTATTTATTAAATGACCTTATGGACAGAGAAATACGTGTCAACCGTTTAGCATCACATGGCGAAGTTGGCTGAACAAAAATCCTTTTCAAGTATAAACGCTACTGCTGCCAGTTCTGGCGAAGATGGCAATCAGTGTTTCCAACACTAATCGAAAGTCAGGTGTTTGGCGAGCTTGTTATAAGAAGTAGCGAAGATGCGAAACGTAAAAATAAAATCTATATTTATGACAAGAAGAGAAATATGTCTGCCGTTCGTTTGTGACGGTAGAAGCCCGAAATTGCAAACCACTGAGTATCAGTGGTAATCTGGGTTAGAGGATTGAAATTAGGCTCATAGTAAATGTGAATAGTTGAAGGTTTATTCACAGTAATACTTTTTTAATGCAAAGTTTGTGTGAATTCTAATTATGACTTGCATGGATAAGAACTTCAAATAATCGTATTTGTCGACATTCAACAGCAATAAATACTCTGAGACTAAGAGTGAATGGAATTTGTTAAAAAAATTAAAAAAGCTGAAACATGGTCACATCATTGATGGATTGGCTCAGTCCATCACACGCTCACACATCATTTGAGCTGGAACCAGCAATCATATTACTTGATAGAATCTTAAAGCATGTGTTAGACTTCTTTAATCCAATTTCTTATACAAACCAACTCTCAACTATGAATTCGTGGACAAAGTGATAAAAGACAGATACGATATCTGTTGCAAGCAGTCTCCTACATGCCTTAGGAGTGAAATGTATTCAACGCTATTCAACAATTAGGTTGAGTTAGCATAGAATTATCTAGATTTCTGATAATGAGTTTAATTTGTTATAGCATTCAGTTTCCTTAAAGAAACTAGTGCGCACCCCGTAATTAATTGGAGAAAATTACCGTCTCTTCACAATGCCAGTTCTAATATATATCGCTTATCATCATTTCTCGATAATGCTATTTTATTTACTTGTGTAGTATACAAATCATGTTTTTAAATTTATCACTGGAAAACCCGTGGCGCTTCATCTCAAATACATGGCAAGAAAGCCTGGTTCATTTATCTAAACCAATATGTTTCAACGCCAGATTCAGCCAGTAAACTTGGATGGATGGAATTTTTCCGGGAAATTAAACATTAGCCCTCTGCAAGCTCCTCATGAAGTGCTTGGGAAAACTACACGTGAGGAAAATGCTTTGAACAGTATCCGCTTGTAGATATACGAGACGAAATATTTTGTGCCGACGTAGGGGTGAAAATTACATGGAAGAACTGTAGCCAGAAATGCTAAAACAGATAAATTACTAGATATCTGAAGCTTATTTTTTCGCAAATTAACTGCATAAATTTCATATTATGATGTGTGAGAATGTAACTAAAAGTTTCAAGATTTTCATTGTTCATGGGTTACGGATAATTTTTTTATGAAATTGGACCGAAAGTAATTGTCATTTTTCTCAGCACATCTCTCCGTCACCGAATGATGGAGTGTAAAGTATAAGATCCATCATAGGAAGTGTGACTGAGATAAGTTGAAATGATAGTTAAACTATAACCTTATTCGCTCAGTGATTTCTGTCATTATTTTCCATTTATTAAAAGTATCACTTTGATTTCTAATACAGGCAATAAAAGAATAATTTTTTTTTGGAGTCATAACTCTAATATATATATACAATATATATATATATATTAGTTATATGAGTATAAGATATTATTAATTGCATAGTATATATAGTTTATATATAGTTTATAAATATATATATATAATAGTAATTATATCGTCAAATAATAATATTATTCTACTATATAATTAGTTATTTAGTTAATATAATTTATTATATATATATATATACTATATATTATGATTATTATATATTATACTATACTATATATTTATCATATTTAATAATGATATATCTATTCTATATATATTATTATATTACTAATTATATTTATATATTAATATATATAAGCTTAAACAATTGCTTTAATATACAAATCATATATAGTTATTAATATAATATAAATTATACGTATTTTAAATCTATCATAAGTATATAATATAATTCATTATATATATATTATATATATATATATATCCTAACATAACTTAAGGTGCCCTTCAAAGGGGAGGTTTGAGCACCCTGGTTTGTGGTACATATGACTTGCTGATAATGACGAGACATAGCCGCTTCCGCCCTCAATTTCAAACTTCAGTCGGTTTTGAGTTCCTGAATGAGAGACTTGAGGAGATCATCAGGAAGAGGGTTATCAGTGATGTGCTGATAAACGTGACTCCTGGTCACGACAAGATGGTGGCCGGCTCTCTCGCAAGAGCAGCAGCATGTGGGATAATACGAACCTCCTTTCATTAAATGAGGCAATGACAAAGCAGCAGAGAAGTCTGGTTGGCCTCTTTTCAAGTCCAATACCCCTGTCCCCCCTTTCCGCGGTTTGTGGAGTAATTTGGGTTCAGTTCTCTGGGCTCCAATTTCCTCAGGCCTAGAAGAGAAGTCATAAAATCCCTCTGTCCTGATGTTCGGGCGATATTTTGAGAAACTGGTGTTATCTGTAATTGAAATATTGCACCTCGTTGAATTTTGGAAGTGTTGGTTGCTAGCACTGGAGAAATAGGAAGAGGTGGAGGAGGAGGAAGGATAGGACAACAGCAAATTGGACTAACTAGTAATTACAATTAGGTTAGGTATAATATATATATATATATTATATATATATATAGTATATATATAATATATTATATATATTATATATCTATATATATACATCTATATACTATTCATAATAATATAAATATATATAACTATAAATGATAGTGTATCTCGGAAATATATTATTAGTATTATTATCATTATATGTTGTATTCAATATAATTAATAAATAATAATTCATCAGCAATAGTGTACTGATGTGGTTCCTCTAATTTAGACGGGATTTTCAATGTCATATACTTCCACATATGAATGTCAATGCAATAAACACTGTGGTTGCGATGGTCCTCTCATACCGATATTTAGGTGGAGAGGAGGCCGACATCAATTCAGCAATTTCTCAACGGATCTGGAACAATCTAATTAAAGGAACCCCACACACATTCGGAAACGTCCTAACCAATTCTTGAACAACCACTTGACTATGTTTCACCACTAGTCCCTTCTCCCTCTTAAAATACACCACTTTCGTTCCTATCGGTAAATCTGACACAACCTTATATCTCTTACTTTTAATACTTTCTCTCCAACAGACGTCCAATCCTGTTCACTATTCATCGTTCTCTTGACTGGCACTTCTTGATCGAGCGCCGATTTGGGGGGCTTTTGAATATGCTCCACTCTACGCTATCTTATTTGGATGACTAGCTTGTCCTTCTGGTGACTGCTTCTGACTATCTAGCGCCGATAAGGTGTGGAGCTGTTATCGTTGATTTCGGTATGTCACGCACGTATACATTCTCTCTGCTCTGGCGACTAAATCTTTCCTCTCTCCTCGATAATTCCATTTTTCGATCGTGGGTTGTTCTCCGGCCAAGTTCAGGCTAGAGACACTGCGCTATACGGTTGAGTGGACAATTTCGTTACTCTCTCTCACTCGTTTGCTAATTTTCATTCTGCTCTGAGAATCGTTTGTAGGGGATATCTCTTCTCCGACGACACAAGCGGAGCTTTCCATCAAACGAAAAGTGCGCTAACCCTCCTTGGCTGCCTCTACTGAAAAATCTTTCCTGGCCTCATTTGCCAAAAATCAATCTCACTAAAAACTTATCTGAAAATTCTGTCTTTCCTCCTCTTATTTCGACTTCTGTATGGTGTTCTGTGTTGACCAAAATCTCATCTTCACTAAAAGGCCAATTCTTCGCCTCTCTATTTTCCTCTAACTTCATACGTCCCTGACGATTCTGGCAGGTTACTTCTCATGAACCCTCCTCCTTCGTTCTTTCCTCTCAGGTGGGTCCTATGCATTTGCTGTGATTAATTCGATCGGGTGCTGGGCTCCTGAAATTTACGAACCGTTAGGAAGGGTGGTGGCGGTGGGCTCGGATGGCATTCTCCACGAGTTTTGAGGGAGTGGCTTCCGTGCTATCCCCGGGCCCTCGTTTCAAACTATATTCCATCTATGTCTCACATACTAGAACCTCTTCCCTCAGTGTGGAGCACCAGCACATTGTCCAACCTTATTTCGCGAAAAAAGGAAGCCTTGATCTGATCCCTTCTATGACTATACGCCCTTATAGCTCTTACTTGTATTCCTATCTAAGATCTTTGAAACTCTTTCTCAATCTCCATTCTTAGATCATCTGGAATCTCATTCCTTCCAATCTCATGCACTTCTTTCCGATCGCCAGTAACGCTGGCTTTCGGCTCTCGAGGTCTACTGGCGATATCTTTTCCTATCTTTACTGATTTATGGGTTTTCCGCCCTTAGGAACTATCGGGAGACTTGCGTGGGTGGCGCCTTGACATATCCAAAGCATTTGACCGGGTATGGCAACGCGTCACTGCTCTCCAAGCTCCCTCCTTTGGTTTCCTTCTTCTCTTGCTTACTTATGTCTAGTTTTTCTTTCAATTGCTCAATTTCGGCTGTTGTTGATGGGGCGACTTCTTCTTCCTTTTTTCTGTCAATAGTGGTGTTCCTCCAGGGTTCTGTCTTATCTCCTACTTTAATTCCTACTTTTCATTAATGAATTTCTCACCTGCACATCTTCTAACTCTGTTCACTCTAATGCCGATGACTCGACCCTTCTTCTTTTAACTCATTTCAATTCTGCTCCTTCTCTTTACTTCCAGAATTGCCTCTTGTCTTAAATCTTTCCCGATTCTATTCTCGCCGATCTGGATAGAATTTCCGGTGGGGTCGTCTGAAACTTGTGAAATTCAATTTCTTTAAAAACTCACTTCTACAAATCTCCACCTCTCTAAGACACCTTCTAAACTTTCCTATCTCTGTTCGACGGTTCTCTCCGTCTCTCCCGGTTGACAATATAAACTTCTTGGCCTTAACATAACAAAAACATGTTTTGGGAAAACACCTCACATCAAACGGTTTGCTAAGGCGGCCCAAAGAAACTGGGAGTTCTGTTTAGCTGCGTGGGAGACTTTTTTTCCTCTTCACAAGTTTACTCCAGTTTATACAAGGGCTCATCGCCCTTGTATGGGTCTGATCTCATCATCTGGGGGGGCCTCACAGGTTTCACTCCGCTTTTTGTGATAGGGTTTTCGGGAGGCCAATAAAAAGACTTTATAAATCTGTCCTGTTTGCTTTCCTAGGTGACACTTTGGCACCACTGCTAATCTTGCGGGCGCGATGTTGAGTGCATTAAATCTGTACTGTTCTATATGTAGAACGAAGCTACAGAGCATCGAGCGACACTTTGCCACTCGCGTGCACACCTTTAACGCAGCGTCTCGTTAAGCACTTCCAGGGGTGCCTGTGTCAGCACATGAGTAATTTTTGTGTTGATATCACTCAAGCAACTCCAGACTAGTTCACTGGGCGGTGCCTTTCTTTTCATATCGCATGTCACGCTTTCTAATTTCTGTAGAGATTCTCATTCATTCTCTCTCTCTTTCTGTGTTTTTCGACTACTTCAGAGTTTAATCTCTCTCTCTCACTTTAAAGCCTGGTTCTGTGCTCATCTGCGTAATATTGCGTTAGTATGAATTTTATATTTGTGTTTATTTTAACACACCAACCCAGCACTCCTTGAATTAGGGGCTTTGAAGCGAGCACCGGGGATAACTGTACAAAAAAAAAGCTAAAAAAAAATATATATATATACTATATAATAATATATATATATATTATATATGAGTATACTCATACTATTAGTATATTAAAATATATATAATATATATTTATTTTTATATAGATATATAGGTATATATATATAATATATATTATTATATATTATATATATATATATAATATATATATACACTATATACACTCTAAACATATATTGTCGTTACTTAATTAGTCAATGTTTTTGGGTCCTATTCCTCCTCCTCTTCTCCTCTCTCCAGACCCTTATGGCACAGCCAAGAAGCCACGCGATTCTTGGAGGAGCTCTGGGAGAAGGGTTTTTTGAGGCCTGCGATGTGAAAGAAGATGCTAGTTTTCTACTGAAAGGACGAAAAATCCTACATGGTGACGTGTTTAACTGTGTAGACCGATTGCCTCGCGAGAAAGGTTCTCTAGAGTGTTCTAGGGTTAAAAGTTTCGGACCAGAAGAAGAGATGCTGGATCAACTGAAAGGCGAAAACCCTTTCTGGGAGTTGTTCTAGATTATCTATATATATATAAGTATATATATATATATATATAATATATTATATCTATAATATATATATATATCATATATACTATATACTATAATATATATTATAGTATATATTATATTATTTTATTTATATATATATATATAAATATATATATTACATAATATATATATATATATTTATATATATATATATATATATTATATATATACTATATATATATTTACCTATATATATTACCTATATTATAGGCTTAATTATATATCTATATAGTCCTATTATATATATTTATATATATATATGTAAGAGATAAGTTTCAAAAGAAGATGTTTGGAATTAAATAAAAGGAGGAAAAAGAAATATAAAAGCTGCATAAAAAAAAGAGGGAAAAAAAAAAAGAGATAACAGATCATTTTGGTGGGGGCATCAACCGGGGACTTACAAGGGAAAAAGAAGCGGAATAGGAAGCTTTCTGGAAGGAAGCGCACGAGAAAGGTTAAGAATTAGAAATAAGAGGAACATTGAACATCAGAATAATGTAATAAGGGATGGTTGCCTTTCGTAACTGATGAAACGGATTGTATAAAGGGGAGTGTCAGAAAATCTGTATATACATATTGGTAGTAATGACGAGGTTGATAGTTGAAATGTGTGGTGGGTTTTGATGGTGCAGAAGGCATGGATCGGAATTACGGACATGAGGCCATTATAAGGGGCGTAATTGCTAGACAGGGAAAGTTGAAGAATGGTAATCCTGCAGGTATAGATGAAAATTGCTGGATGAAATGAGCAAGAACGCGGTTGAGATGGTGAATGATGGATTTGGAAATTGGTGCTAACAAAGAGTTTATGGACGGGTATAGTTTCAGAGAGATTGGAGGAGAGCAATAATAATATAGTACCACTTATATAAGGGTAGGGAGATATAAGTGGTAAACTGTAGTAAATTTAAAGGGGAATTAGATGTATTGAGGTGTTGTAAGGGAGATATAATGCTGGTATTTTGGTCGAAAAGAGTGCGTCAACGTGACTGAAGGGACTTGATTGGTAATAGAACAAATGGATGCGTTAGTAGAAATTGTAAGAGGATTGTTGTAGATCAAATATTTACATTAAAACAAATGAATTGAGAAAATGAGGGAAAGAAGAATAAATTGTATTTAGGTTTTATGGATTTGCACAGGCGTATGATAGGGATTATTAATATGGAAGCTCTATGGCAGGTTTTAGTGGTATATGGTGGGTGTTGGTGTAAGGCTTCTGAATGGAATCAAGTATGTAAAGTATGTATACGATAGTGAAGCGTGTGTAAGAATAAAAAGTGATTGGTTTAATATTAAATAGCGGAGTGGAGGCAGGGATGTGTTAAGTCTCCTTGGTTATTCAATTTGCATATGGATGGGTTTATGAAAGAATAAGAGGTGGGAGGTGGCAGGATTATTATTAAATAAATATATATCATACTAAAACGGTATGTTAGATATGATAGGAGAATGGGAGAGCAGTGGAAAGGTGCCCTACTATTTAATGTCGAGATGATTTATAATTTGGCATTCGTGTGGTGAATTGAAGAGAGTTTGAGATGATTGGTCGAGAGATTTGGCAGGTGTGAGTAAGGATGTTAGTGGTGGTAGATAAGAGGGAGGTTATGGTTGTGAGTAAGGACAGTCCTCGATGTGAAGTTACGTTAGAGGGTTGAGCACTGAGAAAAAAGTGTCCTGATTTTAAATTATTTTAGGATATAATGTTGTGAATGATAAGGAACAGAATGATGCAGAGTGTAAGTAGGAAAGTTATGTGAAAGGCAGGAAGGTGGCTGGTGCATTAAATCGTTGGTGGATGCACAGGGGACTAAAGTCTTGAGTGCACTAGATTCTTACATGAGGGTATGGTTGTTCACAAGTATTAATGGCACTAGTAAGGGTAGAAGGACATGGTTTCCTCTGGTAATAAGGTCTGGATAGAGCTATAGATCTAGAAGTAACAATAGGTGTGATCTGATAAAGGTAATATTATATGTCTTGATGGCCAAATCTTAAGGGCGGTGTTAGGGTGCGAGAAATTGAATAAAATGAGGAATGAACGTATTAGAAGAGGTTGTGTGGTTGTGAAGAAAGGAATAAAATGAGATATAGGGAATAAAATCAAAAGTACGTTGAGCATGGGTATTGGTCACATGTGGATACGGATCGGATGATAGTAGGGGTTGGTTCAAGGGGATGTAATAGTGGTGTGGTGGTTGTGTGTGTTGTGTGTGACGTGTGGGTTGTGTGTGTGTGTGTGGGTTGTTGTGAAGAAATCGACCAGTCTTGGAAGTAACGTAACAATAAAGTTGACTGAGATCGTAATAGGAAATGTCTGGAGGAGAGAATGGGTAAAAGTGATTGTACAGAGGCCGAAACGAGAAAGGTTGACAGATACTAGAGTGAGAATGACGGGGTTTTGTTAAGGGGGTAAGGTTGTTGGCTCACCCTGCGGCCAAAGGATGTATGGAACCCCTAGAACATTGTCGAGGATGAATGGTCGCGTTGTCCGTATGCTGCTAGGGGTGAGATTTTTTCATGACTGCGAACGGGTTCTCGGACTAGATTAAAGTAATTAAAAAAGGTCATATATGACTTACACAGTCTTTTCAAATTTATATTGCCTTATGAAGTTCTGTTCTTAACTACTACTTTATTCTTTTTCCGGTGCATGTACGCAACCTTACCTCTTGGGAACCCAGTCCTTGGGGAAAGAAGTGGATATAATATATATGGTATTTGGTAATTATATATATATCATATATTATATATATATATATATATAATATATAGTGGAATATAATTATGTATATAGTAATTGAGGATCATATTAGAATATATATGTATTATTCTATACGGTAGTATATATATATATATATAATATATATATATTCGAGGCAAGTTCATTTAACTATAAAGACTTGTTAATTTGTTATATATAAAAAATAAACATTAGTAATGTAAAAATTTAATAAAAATATAAAGTTGTAAGATATATTTGTCTTTGAAGATTGATGTTGTTTTTAACTCGCTGTCTCGGTAGAAGAAGTTAGCGGACTGTGGTAAGACTATCAGATTAGTGAAAATGAAATCTCATTAGCGATAGAATTAGCTAATTTGCGATAACTGAAGGGTGCTGGCGGGAAGAGCAAAAAACACGTTGCGGATTGCGGGGTTTCGATGCGGCCTGGCGAAGAAAGAAAAAAGATATAGCGAAAGTGAGCTGAATTGGCGAAATGATTGCGGACTGGCGAAGCAAGGAAAAAGTTGCGGAATTGCGAACTGGGGTATGCCCCCTACAAAAGATAGACGCGAATTGCTGAATTGGCGGGGAACTGGAAAATAGAGAAGATTATATGATATATATGAGTTATATTTATATATATTATGATGATCAGAGAGCTATAAGAAATGAAATATATATATAAGTATATATAGTTACTCTTACATAAAGTAGTATTTAAATGACATCTTTATTCTTTCTAGGCGAAAGGTCAATATTATTTGTTTCTATATAAAACTCTTTTGTGTTATCGAAAATATGTGATGTTAATTGAATTAATTAAATGTAGTTTTTTTTTTATATTAAAATATTATTTTTAAATCTGAAATTAGATTTAATTTTCATCCTAAGTTTTAAGATCATAAGTGTGTTTTGTTGACTTACTCTTCTAATTTAACGCTAACCCCGGCCCCCCTATGAAAGAGACATATATCCGCGAGACTCCGGTGGACACCTAGCCTAAGGTTGGTGAGGAGAATTGATAAAATGAGGAATGAATATATTAAAGAATTGTGTGGTGTGAAGAAAGGGATAAATGAGAAAATAAATGAAAGTATGTTGAAATGGTTTGGTCATGTGGAAAGGATGGATGATAGCCGGTTGGTTTAGCTGATATATAGTGATGATTGGTGCTGGGAATCGCCTTCTGGAGACCGAAGAAAAAGTGCATTGAGTCAGTAAAGCAATTCCTGGAGGAGAGGAATGTTAGTTTGGCAGAGGCGAAAAGAAAGGTGCCTAATAGGAGTGAATGGCGGGGTTTTGTGAGGGGGTATGGTTGAACCCTGCATTGACGAGATGCCTTAGTGAGGGTCCGTCGCGGTCCTGTGAAGCTCTAGGGTGGATTTTCTGACTGCGACAAGTTCTCATTAAAAGGCATAAAGGGGGCGTTAAGGTTGGACTTTCTTTACGACTTGTGTCATATTCTTCTACTACTTTTCTACCTCCATTCTTGGGGAGAGAAGGTGGGTGATGATGATGATGATTATATATATATATATAATATATATATATATATATGATATATATATATATATATTATATATATATATATATATATATATATATATATATATAATTTTATATTTTAAAAAGTGGTTATATATATATATATATATATGCAACAAATTGGATTCATTAATAATTTGTTTATAAAATAATTTTGTATATTTGATGTGAATACTTCGTAATAATTACGAAAATATGGCGCAAAATGCCATAATTGTAAAGTTGTAACGGTTGGCAAATTGCCCCTCAAAAAGTGGCTCATGTCAATGTTTTTGTAGCTATTATTTCTAGCCGCCAATTGAGACAGATATAAACAAACAATCGTTAGCGCACGACGCTTTATAAAATTTTTGTAAATAAATTAATAACTAAATAAAAACAAACCGAAGTTATCTTTTCAATAATACAGTGACAATAAAATAAGAAGAAAATAATATAAAAATAAAGTTTTAAAAGGAAAGAAAATCTATATACTTTTTCGTTGGAAGGCTTAGACCCCAGACTAGTCCTTCCACGTTGGTGACATCCTTTAGAGTGACATACGAATTAAGAATAAAGAAATTAAAATCTAAATTAATATTAGAAAACAATTAAAAACTGTAAAATTAAGTGAAATTAATAACTTTGGGAAGAAATAAGCCAGTATAGGCGCTAGGCTTACTGCACGCACGGTAATGCGTTCAACACTAACAAATAAAAAGAACTATAGTTTTAGTGGATTCATAAATAATAAAAAAAAAAAAAAATCTACAGATATAAAAGTGAAAAAACATAATAATAAAAAAAAAAGTTTTAAGATAAAACTAGGCCTAGTACTAGTTTAAAAGCTTAGCCTACTGAACTATCTGTCCTCTCTTAGGGCCTATATAAGTAAGCTACAACTATTTTCATGGCAACAGGCCTATTTTTATAAATAAATGGTTTAAAAAAAAAAAAGTTTGAAATAAAACCAGGCCTAGTCCTAGTTTAGAGCCCTAGCCTACTTGGGTAATTGTGTAGTTGAAGTGAGTCAAGTGCTTTTACTACAAAATAACTAATAATAAAACAGTGAAATAAAGTTAAAAAAAAAAAAAAAAAAAAAAAAAAAAAAAAAAAAAAAAAAAAAAAAAAAAAAAAAAAAAAAAAAAAAAAAAAAAAAAAAAAAAAAAAACTTTTTGTGATTTACAACGATGACTTCAACTAGAAGCAGGTCTGCTGCTCAAAATTTAAATAATCCACAGTCTGGAATTTCTATACATCATGTAGATGTTGAAATAAATGAAAATGATCGGACATAATGAAAATCTCATGGGAAACGATGGTTTTCACATCCTAACAACTCATCGGTTGAAGTGATCGTTCTCTGCTCCCCATCAACGCCGAACGCACATCGAAGAACTAAAGGAAGTACTCTCTTGGGCAAGGAACTATTCCTCGGTTGAAAAACAAGGGGATGGTGGGAAAGGTGGTTAGTATAGAGTGGAATTTTCTATTTAGCCCTATATTTTTGGTTACTGGAAATAATATTGCAAAGGTTCAACTTCTTGGTCCTCTCTTACCTTCGGCTAATAATTCACGAATAGCTACCTATCAACGACCAAACATATGAAGAATTGGTTCGCCTTGTAACTGAAACTTATGCTCCATCTGATAAAGAGAAAGCTGAAAATTTATTTCGGCAGGAGCTTAAACCTGGTGAAAAGCCCACTGCATATCTTAACAGAATTAAAGCATCATTAGGAAGTCCGCAGTTTAATTATGGCTTCACATCAAAATGAAATCTTATGAACAGATGTTTCCTTCGTGTTCTAACTGAGGATCTGGTATCGCGTTATTAAGGTATTGAAAGGGGATGCGGATATTCATAAATTGGTCGAAGCAGCTGATGTGTTTTCATAGGAATCCCAACGTCATAAATCAAAATCCTATCCAGATTATTCGGTCAATGCTGTGGACTCCATTCATCCCTACCAAGGGCTAAAGTGATCCCCAAACCTAGGAAAGAAGACCACATTTCACACAATGATTTGGCCAAAATAAACAATCGACTAAGTGAGATGTTCCAGAAGTTGGAGGCCCTCACATATCAAGTAAATCAATTAGATTCTACGGATGTCTCGTAATGGTAATGGTTGGGACAGAGGTCGCTCTCCTGGCTGGGACAGAGGTCGTTCTAACCATCGTTGGTCACTTTCAGGATTTAGAAAGGATGGACCCTTTGCTACTACCATTTCACATTCCGTGAAATGGCTAGCAGGTGCCAAGGAGGCACTTGCAAAATGGCTCATTTGTTGGCACAAGCGCCATCACAAAATAATGCTGGACCTACTTCCCTACCTTCGCAGGGAAACTAAGTATAGGGGTGGAGTTACGCCCCTGTACAAAGAAAGTGCGTTTTAATCCAGTGGTAACTCGTAAAATTTGTAAGTACAAAAGTAGTTTTAATAATATAGAACGTATTTAGTTTTAATAATATAGAACGTATTAGGGAGGAAAGCTACCCCCAACCAAATTCGAATAATAATTATATCGATATAGGTAAAAATGTTGATACAATTTTGCATGTTAATAAAAATAATATCCAGGTTCATGTTCATTCAAGTGAAAATGCTACTAATGGCATAAAACAATCTGTTTTATGCGAGAGAGCTTCTCAGTTGAGTGAAAATGAATCTTGGTATAGGGAAAATTTGATTTCCTCTGATAATAGTGTTAAGGGGTAGAGGATATGCATTATCAAGGTAGCGAACGGACAGTTGTTGGGGGGGGGGTTTTGTTTTCAAGCCAAAATACTGCGATGCGGGTTGAAAATGCAGATTCTTGCAATGGGTCAGTGCTTCCCAAAGTTTTAAATGTAAACGAATGTAAAAATTTTGCAATTAATTGTCTCCTTCGTATATATGACGCTAATTCAAAGCAATTATTCTTGTTAGATACAGGGAGTTCATTTTCTATTTTAAAGGCTTCTGCAGAACAAAGGAAAGATCCTATTGGCTTTCTTACAGCTGCTAATGGAAGTCAGATTAACATTTATGATTGTATAACTAAAAAATTAAATTTCCTGCTAAAACGGGACTATGAGCATATATTTTTAATCGCTGATGTAATTGATAATATTTTAGGGATAGATTTTTTTACTAAATATAAATTTAACCTAGATTTTAGCTCAAATATTATAATTGATGCCACAACTGGTCTTTCTTGTGAAGTCATTCAAGGGAATGATTCTGAAGCACTACCCATAACAAATGATTTTAATTATATAAATTTAACTCTTTCTCCTAAACTCCCTTCCACGCCTTCCCTTTATACTTCTCTATTAGGTGAATATAAAATGTTGTTTGATGATTTATATAAAATTTTAGAAAATGTTAATGTGAGAGATAATAATTATAATAATATCCCTGGGGGTAGCTATCAGGACAATGCCTCCTACAAGTGTAATAAAAATAGAAATGAAATAAGTATGAATAAAAGTGATATTAATAAAGAAAGTGATTTTAATAATACAAGTGAAATAGGCTTTACAAAATTTCCTCTTTCCCCCGCTGAACAAAATTTCTTAAATGAATTAATTCCTTATAAATTTAAAGTTATGGGTTCCCCAATAAACATTAAAAGTCGCAGAATCTCTACTAGTTTATATGATAAGGCCAAAGAAGAAATAGGCAAGTTAGTAAATGCTGGGGTACTTTCTCCCTCGCACTCACCTTGGGATTTCCGATTTCGGTACTTTCTAAACCTAGTGGTGGAGTCCGAATAGTAGCCGATTTGAGATTATTGAACAAACGAGCTGTTCGAGACAATTTCAGTCTCCCTAACTTAAATGACTTTACGAACTTACTTCATGGGTGTAAAGTATTTTCTGTTTTAGACTTAAAAAAGGCATTTTATAACCTTAAAGTCCAACCTGATTGTCAAAAGTTCTTAACTATAAATACTCCTTTTGGCAGTTTCTCATATAATAGTCTTGTAGAAGGCTTAAATTCCAGTCCCACTAGTTTTTACAAAATACATATCCTTAATTCTTTCTAAAATCCCTAACATTTTTTATATATATTGCTGATAATCCTCATTGCCCACTTCCCTACTCATATGAACATGAAAGATTTAAGAAATGGTTCTAGACCGGTTAAAATTTTTTACTTTGAGACTTAGTGCTGATAAGTGCCAAATTGGACAGTCTCGGGTTACACATTTAGGTTTTGATGTGTCCGAAGGCTCCATGCTCCCAAATGAGGATAAAACCACTGCTATTATGAATATCCCAAAACCCAAGACTATCAAAGATTTACAATCTTTCATAGGCAGTCTAAACTATTTTCGCTCTTCCTTCCTGGTTATTTCTGAATTATTATATCATACACCTTCTTTCTTCTCAAACAACTTTACTCTCAACGCAGGGTAAAATGGAATCCTGAGGCAGAAGAAGCTTTAATATGGCCAAATTTGGCCTCAAAAATGCTAATACCTTGGGTTTTTCTTCTAAAAATGCTCCATCTCTTGTTTTCAACTGAATTTGCCAGTCAGACAGCTCTTGGCAGGTGTAGTAGGTTTCCACAGAAAAATAAAAAGCAAGTTCCGCTGGGATTTTTACAGTTTCGATTGAATCCTACTGAAATTTGGTCTACGTATTATAGCAAGGAACTCCTTGACCTTGGTTTAAACAATTAGAGAAATTTACAGACAGAGAGAGAGAGAGAGGGAGAAGTATTTTGTGACAACCTTTCAGTTACACAGTACCCTAAAAAAAAAAGATATTCAAATCACTTGCTGGCAAGGGAGAAGCCATACTAACTTTCTTGTCTGAGTATGATTTAACTGTATATCATATTAAAAAATATTCTTGCAGATTTCCTGAGTAGAAATTCAGCTCAAAGAACCACTGAATACCACTGATTTGCCCACTCCTTCCACTTCTGCGGAAAAAGTAGAAATAGGTGCAGCAACAAGCTTTTCTCTTCAAATTGGAGATCAGATACCTGAAGCAGAAGTCATTCCAGAAGTATCCTGTGATGAAGTCTTGGTGTCACCAGATTTTCTACCCCAGCAGAATTCTTCAACAGAGGTTGACTGTTATTCACATGAATCTATTTTCCGTATTTCTGCCAATGAATAAAGCTATTTCACTTCATGATTGACGACAAGGGACTGCAAGCAGCACAAGAAACAGATATTCAACTTCAGAAAAACTTAAATAACCAAGAAAATACGGGTCTTAAGCTTACAAAAGGACTCTATTATTATCGGAATGACTTGGTCTCCTAGTTGTCGATGAATCTAATCCACTTTCACCACGTGTCTTTGTTCCAGAATCCTTTATTCTTCCTGTTATTTCTTATTCTCACTCTTTAGGGCATTTTGGTGTTAAGAAAACTCTGGCATCCCTTAGAAGGGGCTTTGTATTGGAAAAACATACGAAAGTATGTAAAGAATTTGGTACAAATTGTGATGCAATGTCCAAGAGATACTAAATCTTTCGCAAAAAATAAAGCCCTCCAAATAATGAATCTTATAACTAGGCCAGTATCTGCCAAATTTCAAGTAGTCCATATTGACATTCTTAAAATGGCTCAATGCAAAAGCTATAATAACTTTTTACATTGATTGATAGGTTCTCTTCCGTTATCTCTTTGCTTTCCCCTTGAAAACATAGAAACCTCTACCATAGTGGGGGTAATTACTAAAGAATTTCTACCCATAGGCTGGAGTGGTAGGAAACTTACGTTTTCTGATAGAGGAACGCAGTTTACGTCAGACTGTTCAAGAGTGGTGTGTGAAGGTGTTAGGTCCCAGGCATAACTTTATCTTCCGCCTATACCCCGCAAAGCAATGGCCTCATCGAAAAAACTCTCATAGAACCATGTTGAGATCTTTGCGAGCATGCTGTCGGATGATTGGAAGATGGAAGTATTATTGGCTAGATCTCCCCATTGTGCTATTGTGTCTGCGTACTGCCCCCTTGAATTCAGAAGGAATCACTCCTGCCATCTTAATGATGGGCCAAAATCCAACTCTCCCTGGAAGCATTAATAGATCAGCTGGAGTTTCCTTCCATGTAATTTAAGAATTTGGTCGAAAAAACTAAAATTATTCCTTGAAGGGCTCCCTCTGTCTCCAGAATTTACTACCAAGCCCATAAAAAAGGGAAACCCCCCCAAAAAAAATTAATCAATTATGATATATGTGGCAAATAGTCTGCAAGATGCAAAATTGTATTAGTTAAAAAACAGCAGTATGGAAGAAACAAACTAGAACCCCCCATATATCATGGCCCCTAACCCATAGTAAAGTTATCTGGAAATAATGTGTACATAAATAAGAATAATCAAGTACAATGTGAAAATTTAATAAATGTAAAGCCATATTTTATGTAAAATAATGATTGTGGTGAACTAGATGATTTATATAAAAACAATTTCTATTGGTTGCTAAAGTTTTATATATTCTAATGCCAGTATACTCTTGTGATAAGTGATATAAAGGTGAAACTTTCATTTAACATGTTGATTACTTTTTAGGTATAGTCATCTTTTTGTTACAGATTTAAGTTTTCCTCACTACTTGAATTTTCCACTAATCTTCTCTATTATAACTAAGTTAAGTACTTTAGAGTGGCTGGGTGTTCAAGTTTGAATTTCCCAAGTAATACTGGAAATTCGACCTCCAAAGTCCCACCACAATGCAAGCCATTAGGATTCATTTAATTTGCTTTATAAATAATTTTGTAATATTTGATGTGAATACTTCGTAATAATTATGAATATATGGCGCGAAACGCCACCATAATTGTAAAGTTGTTAACGATTGGCAAATTGCCCCTTCAAAAATTACCCATGTCATTTTATTCTGGTATTATTATTTCTAACACGCCCATATAAATGAAAAGAACAAAAAAAAAAATGAAAAAATAACAATTATGCATTAATTATCTTAAATAAATAATAAACAACAAATAAACTATAAAATCATTTACGTAATGCCCGTAACATATTAACAGAAGAAATTTAAGTATAAACTAAGGAGACGTGCCAGAAACTATACTGATTCGTATGGTAAGGCCATTTTTTGGGCCTCTAGAATAATGTCTTTCATATATATATAATATATATATATAATATAATATATATAATATATTATATATATATATCTCTAAAACTACATTTTTTGGCAATATAGTATATTTACAAATTTATTTATCTTATATATATATATTATTGCTACTCTTAATGTTTAATATTCAAATTATTAATTTTGACTCCTAATTAATAATTAGGAAATAACTATTATAAGATAAGTTATTATATGCTGTCAAGTTCTTTTATAATGCCACATCAAATCATGATTTTGTGATTTTTTGGGATTTTTTTTTTAAAAATTTTTGATTTTGTTTCAATTTTTTTGAAAGTTTTGATTTTTTGGATTCCTAACTGTCACGCGAAATATAAATTAGCAAGGACAATGCTAACCGTGCCTCATTGACGTTACAATCTTGAAAAAAAAATAGAAAAAATATAAAAAAAAATCAATCATTGAAATTTTTTAAACAATCAAAAAAATCACTAAAAATGCCATCACTGATTCCAACACACCTTGTAGATGCATTATAGCTGAATATGTTATCTTGAATGAACCTTTGGATGTTAAAATAGGGGACCAAAGGATAAGTCCTGGGCTCCACATGTATGGCTGCAATTCATGTTCCAGAATCTGAAGAAACTGTTTAAAGGAAACGCAGCGTATGAAATGTGTTGTACCTTATTTGGCGAGAACCAAACCAAATTACGTAATGGATTGTACTTCTGTTTGACAAAAATGCACAGGGTTCTTTTCAAAATCCAAACATTGTATTCAGTATCCAAACTTACTCTAGCTAGTTTCGTTCATTCAGATGATCTTCCCTGTACTACCAATCCTCCCGAATGAATTTAACTGTTGACCAGAGGATAGACACCACTCCTGATCAGACACAAGGTATCATAGATTCCTGAACCTTTGAACCCCATCAGATATCTATGACATGTTTCAACATCATGAAATCATGAAATCACACAGGAAGAGCTTAACGATCTTGTATGAGATCTAAAGTTCTCACAAACAGACTCAGAATTGCTGGCTTCTAGTCTGTCAGGGCTGGAATCATTAGACACAGAAAGGTGTAACCATTTCTAGGTTCATTTAGAGGGCATTACAGAGACAGTTTTGCTAACTATTTGCGAAGAAAGATGCGCATTGTATATTGCTGTGATGTGAATGGCCTATTGGAACAGGCATTGGGACATGAGCATAAACCAACAGAGTGGCGCCTGTTTATTGATTCCTCCAAACGTAGTCTCACGGCAGTGCTACTCCATATAGGCAACGTTTTTGTCTGTTCCTGTAGCATATTCTACAAATACAAAGGAAATGTACAAAGTTATTTGTTCTATACTTAAACTAGTTGAGTACACAACATTTAAATGGCACATTTGTGGGGACCTGAAGGTTCATTGGACTATTAACAGGAATGCAACAGAGATACACAATTCTGCTGCTTCATGTGCGAATGGAACAGCCGTGACACAAAAAATAACTACATTTGTAAAAAGTAGCCTCAGAGACATGATTTCAAACCTGGGACCAAAAACCTATCACATGAACCACTTGTGAATCCTTGGTTTGATGAAAATATTTACAAAAGCTCTTGACAAAGAAGGTATGGCATTCTTGCATCTCAGGAACAAATTCACAAATTAGACAATGAGACCAAAAGAATAAAAGAAGGGAGTTTCATTGGCCAAATTCAACTCAGTCTTCCGAATAGAGAGTTCCAAGAAGAAGGACAAAAAGAGATGGTCATTAATGTAGTGCTCAGGTTCCTTGGAAATGAGAATGCTGAAAACTAGGAATATCTTGAATGTCACATGGTGGATTGCTTTCATGATATAGGTTGAAATGTCTTTAAAACTACAATTTATGGACTCGCATCTGGACTTCTTTCCCCCTCAACCTTGGTGGAATTAGTGATGAGCATGGTTGGAAAAGGTTTCACGCAGGGCAACTGCTAATGATTGGTCCCCTCTTATCAGGGACAAACCAGATTCCTACAAGAGGAAACGACCAAAAAAATCATTTTAGTGTGTTTTTTTTTGTTTTGTTTTTTTTTACGGTTATCACCACCGCTCACGGGCAAAGCCCTATTCAAGGGGGGGTGTTAAAATCAACAAAAATTCACCTAACACAAATAACGCAGATGAGGCACAGACGCGGCTTTAAAGTGAGGAGATTAAAATTCAGCAAGGAAACACAGAAGATGGAAGAGAATTCCACAGAACAGAGTGGCAGGCAAAGAAGAGGCACCGCAGCGAATAGTCTGGAGCTTGCTGATATCAACCAAACTCATGTGCCGACACAGCACCCCTTTGTGCTACGAGGGGGGCGTCTTAAAGGTGGTGGCACGCGGGTGGAAAGTTCCCTCGAGCACTTGCGCTACGGTACCTATAGAAAAAAAGATAAGCACCAACATCGCGCCGCAAAGATAGAGGGTCAAGTGAACTAGAAAGAACAGGACAGTTATAAGTCTTTTTGCCTTTGACTCGACCCTATCCAAAAGCCGGGTGAAAACCTGAAGCCCCGCCCAGAATATGAGAGGCAGTAACTCCTACAAGGGGGATGAGGCCCTGTATAACTGGAGTGAATTGTGAGAAGAGGAAACAAAGTCTCGCAGTCTAAACAGTACTCCCAGCTTCTTTGAGGCCGCCTTTAGCAACCGTTGTGATGTGGGTTTCCAAACCATTTTTTTGTTTATGTTAATGGCAAAGGATCATTAATATTGTCGACAGGAGAGACGAGAGAACCGTCGAAAAGAGATAGGAAAGTTTAGAAGGGGATCTTAGAGAGGGAGATTTGTAGAGTTGAGTTTTTTAAAGATTGAATTTCACAAGGTCAGAACGACCCCGACCGGAAATTCTTATCCAGATCAGCGAGAATAGAAATCGGAAATATTAAGACGAGAGGGAATTCAAATTGAATGTAAAAAAGAAGTAAAAAAGAAGCGTGGGCAGATTGGAAATGAGTTGAAGAATGAAGGGCTCGAGTCGATCGGCAATATGAGTGGAATAGAGTTAGAAGTGGCAGGTGAGAGATACATTATGAAAAGTAGAAATAAAGTACGGAGATAAGGACAGAACCCTGAAGGAAACACCCACTATTGACAGAAAAGGAGAAGAAGTCGCCCCATCACAAACAGCCGATATTGAGCGTATTTGAAAGAAAGCTAGACATACATAAGCAAAGAGAAGGGGAAACCCAAGGAGGAGGGGGAGCCTGGAGAGCAGTGAGGCCGTGCCATACCCGGTCCAAATGTTTTGGATATGTCAAAGCGCCACCACGCAAGTCTCTCCCTAGTTCCTAAGGGCGGAACCATAAATATAGATAGAGAGATATTTCGCCAGTAGACCTCGGAAAGAAGGGCCGTACTGGCGATCGAAAGAAGTGAATGAAATTCTAGATGATATGAAATGAGAGTTGAGAAAGTTTCAAAGATCTTAGATAGAATACAAGTAGAGACTATAGGGCGATAGTTAGAAGGATCAGGCGCTTCCTTTTTTCGGAAATAGGTTGGACATGTGCGTGCCTTCAACACTGAGGGAAAGTGCTGATGTATTCGAGACATAGAGTAATATAGTTGAACAAAGGGCGACGGAAGCACACTCCCTCAAAACTCGGGGAGGAATGCCAATCCGGGCCACCCGCCTTCCCTAACTTTCGTAGATTTCAGGAGCCCATGCAGCCCATCGAATGTAATACAGGCAAAGGCAAGGAACACCTGAAGAAGAGGGGGGGAGCAGATCGTCCAGGGTTGAGTTTAGATGAAAGATATAAGGTTTAAAAGATTTAGCTTTTTTAGTGGAGACTTAGCAAGAAAACATCAGAACAAATAAGTGGAGAAGCAGATTTACTGAAGTTGTTAGAGATTTTTTTGGGCAAGAGGCCAGAAAATTTGTCAGTAGGAAACCAAGGAGGTTAGCGCACTTAAGTTTGACTGGAAAGCCCGCTTTGCTCGTCGAAGAGTATCCCTGCAACGATTCTAGCAGAATGAAAATTAGCAAGAGTGATAGGAGAAACGAGAATTTTTTCCACTCCACCGATCACACACTATCCTATCTTAAATGTCGCCAGATCAAGCACGACGAACCATGGATTTTCAAGAGAGAATGATTTCAGTCGTAGGAGTCATCAATGTGTTTATCCCAGTCAACGATACAGCTCCCACCTTATCGGCAGAAAGTGAAGGGTCACCAGAGACAAAGCAGTCACTCCCAATTATAGTTAAGCCGGTAGAGGCAACGCAAGGCCCCCAATCGCCCATCAATGAGTGCCAGAAAAAAATCGCTAGGGCAGGATGGAGCTGTTGGAGAAGAGGAAAAGGTAAGAGAGAGAATGAGGTTAAGGTGTGAGATTGGGAGAATAGGTAGCGAAAGGTGGATAGTATTTGGGAATAGAGAGAAAGTATTACAATGAACGTCTCGCATACATAGAGGTTCATAGAGGGAGTCTATAAGAATTGGGTGTCTCGTGACGATCGGGGAATGGTTGGGTTCTTTCAGTGAGATAGATATAGATTGTGTCAGTCTTGCGAGATGGGGTCTTAGCAGATGGAATCGCGCCGTCCCTCCCACACTAAACATGTGATGAGAGGAACCTCAACCATTTCAGTGTTTGTGTTATCATTGAAATCCCCTAAATAGAGGAAACTCAGTATTTGGATGAGAGATGCTAACAGTCTCGTGAGAGTAGAATACTCAAATTAGGCGTAGAAATCTGTTCTGTTAGGAGACAGTAGTAACAGAAGCAAAAGATTATTGTAGTAGAAGGGAAGAAAGATTTTTAAGCCACAGAACATCGAAGTTAGGAGATTCCCGGATTCTCCGAGACGTGGTTACAGGAGTTGTTTATGTTCTAGGCACATACTCCAACCTTTAGACGGAAATTTATGAAATAATTTATAGTTGGACATATTAAACGAGTTAGAGGATGAATTCCTAGCCATCTGGTCTCAGACAGGAGCAAAAGGTTAGGATTAGAGTTAGAGAGGTGGTATTCCACGGATGCAAAGAGTTAGATTGCAAGCCACGGAGTTAGCAAGTCGTAGTAAGCCCGCGCCTGTGCAAAATCTGCCATCTTGCATGCACATACAAAAACCACAAAAATCACACAGACAAAAAAAAAAAAAAAAAAACATAACGTCAACAAGGTTAAAATAATTCACACACTAAAACCTAAATTTAAGACCGTAAATGTTAAAAAGTCTAAAATTGTATTGTACATGTAAATATGTAAAAATATGATATAAAATTCTTAAGTTAAAAAACACACTAACGCTCTCATGCACCCCTACAAATTCACGAATTAAAAAGTAAATAAATTGATTTAACATTAAAAACCTAAATTTAAAAGTAAAGTGACAAAATAATAAAAATCAAAATTTGCAAACACTGTGAAGACGAAATTCAATAATTCATAACAGTATTTAACTTTAAAATAAAACTACGGGTACAAACACATAAAAAAAAAAAAAAAAAAAAAAAAAAAAGAAAAAAGTTAAAACAAGGACTATCTTTTAAAAACCTCGTACGTAGAACTTTACTAAACGGATAAAATGGTATCAAAGTAGTAGGATTTATAAAATTCTATAATTAAAAAAAAAAACAAAGTTTGAAAAAACAAATACACACTTTCAATTAAACACAGCACTACATAAACACAATAAATAAAAAGGATATAATTATTTCACTCGAGAGCACATTCATGAGCACGCTCTTCACACCCGACCTACACTAACAACTTGCATATAAATAATCAAGATACCTGTACAATTCAATGTAACCAATGTATTAAATATAAGATGTCATACCAAAAAAAAAGATGTGGCAGGTTCTTTGGTTTCAATAAAATGTACACAGCCACCTCTTAGTTTATACTAAGGAATCACATATCTTTCAATTTAAAGGACAGAAAAAAACTTTAAATTTGTTGTGCAGTGTTATCTACATTATACTATAATTGAGATTTGCAAAAACTTGCACTACAATTTGTACTGGAACTCAAGATTTAAAATCGGAATACAGTAATATATATATATATATATATATATAGTATATATATATATTATATATATATATAAATATATATATATTATATTTATATATATATATAATATAATATATATTATATATATATAATATATATATATATATATATATATATATATATATTATATATAATATATATATATTCTATTTAAATATATATTTTCAAAAAATTTAATATTATAAGCATCTTTGATAATATATAAATATACAATAATAAAATATTTTACCTCTTGATTAATTATATTTAATATATATAAATAGTATAATATTATATATATTATATATTATATATATAATGGAAAAAGTTACTGAAAGCTGAAACAGAGTAAGAAAACATTAATAAAGCCACAAACAAAATATTATGAATATCAAAATTCAGAATATAAAATAAAAATATGGAAAACCCATAAAAATTTTGAACACAAACTCAAATGAGGCTTTCACCTTGTAGGAAATTGGAAAACCAAAAATGTCCAAATTAGAGCATATTTGCTATAAAAAATGACACAATTGGTTCAAACTGTAAAGTCAGCAACTTTATTGAAAAAAATGAAAAAAATAAATTTTTACTTGTTTTTTTAGGCTGTTTTTTTCATGAAAACAATTTTTTTCCGGAAAAAAACGAGCTTGTTTTTTTCCTTTCCCAACCCTAATTATTCTTTCTTTCTTTCTTTCTTTCTTTCTTTCTTTCTTTCTTTCTTTCTTTCTTTCTTTCTTTCTTTCTTTCTTTCTTTCTTTCTTTCTTTCTTTCTTTCTTTCTTTCTTTCTTTCTTTCCTTTTTTCTCTTTCTTTCTTTCTTTCTTTCTTCTTTCTTTCTTTCTTTCTTTCTTTCTTATTATTATTATTATTATTATTATTATTATTATTATTATTTTTATTATTATTATTATTATTATTATTGTAGGTATTATTATTATTATTATTTTCATTATTATTATTATTATTATTATTATTATTATTATTATTATTATTATTATTATTGGGAATTATATTTATACTGCAATTACTGTTCAATGAAAGTTTATTCATCTAAATTTAACCATAATTGCATATACTGCATGTACTAAAATTTCCCTCCACATATATTCATTAACGTTACCACATATTTTCGATAACAAATCAATAATTTCCTTATGAATAAAAATTTACTAATAAATAAAACAAACTATATACAGGATTGAAATTTAAAATTATTTTGTAATTGATTCATTTAAAATGGAGACCGAATAACTTTTTTCAAAAATTGAATTGTGTTATAAAGTCAGAATATTTTTTTTTGTTTTGACTTTTAATAGATTTGATTACATTTAGTTAACAGAATTATTTCTTTAACTGTTAATACTGATGGTGACTACTTTTTGAAGTATATCTTCTCGTAATGAAAAGATGTCTTCTTTTTGGCACATTGCCACCTATTAAAATTTGGCATACAACATTACTTCTGTACATTTGTAACACCATTTTAAATAGGTTCTCTTGATTTACACAAAGGCATTACTGTTTTGTCACATTAACTGGGTGGGTCATTTAAATCATATAGATACTGTTTGTCTTTTGCATAGGATTTATACTTTTTAACATCTACCCTGTGTTCATCTGGGTAGTCAGGAGTTTAATGAGCAAGTTCACACAGTTAATTGCCCTATTAATTAAACACACCGACAGAGGTGTTCTAGGCAAAGGTGTCATCGTTATCTATAGGAGTTCCTGTAAACTCACTCTGTTAATAGGTAGGAAACACCTGAGTCACCCAACAAATAACACATCTCCCATGAATTTATTTTGGTGTCCTATTGGATCACTCACATCTCCCATGAATTTATTTTGGTGTCCTATTGGATCACTCACAACTTCCATGAATTTATTTTGGTATCCTATTGTATCACACAACTCCCATGAATTTATTTTGGTACTCTCAGCACTGTCTAATTACCTTCTAATACATGAATTAACGATAGTTGCTCTTTTCGTATTTTCTTTCTCTAACTTACTGGGGTTTCTTAGCACCTTTTCAAACGAGCACAATGGACCTTCCAACATATAGTATTCCAAGCTTTATGTTAAATATCACAAAACACTCCATTCCCATAAGCTCAAATCCGCTCATGAGGTCCATAATACTCATTCCATGGGTTAACTAACGTATATTCATTTTTTAAAACAACCGTCTTTATTATGGAATCTCCCTCTTTATAAGTTTCATATTCAAATTTCCTATTACCAGTCTTCCCCACTTCCCCTGTATTCTCAATGGCTATAAGCTCCTTGTATTTTTTAAGTTAAAATCTTTACTTCCCTACTGGAAACAACAAAGTTTCTTTTACATTGTCGTTTTTCTTAACAATTTTCTCTGTTGTTGATACATTCTTGATTTTTTTCATACTCCTTGTTTATTCATTCTTCTCACATTCTAGCTCCATTGGGATTTTGCACCTATTGGGAAACCCCAATTTGTATCTTCATACTTCGAAAAACTCATTGACTTTTCATTTCATCACAGATTGTTGTGCACATATCCAATCTTCCATCATAAATTCTGTAATCATGCTATTTTTCTATGAATTCAGTATTACACTTTTACTAGTTTTTCTCTGCTTTATTTTCTTTCTTGTTGTCTCTTGGTCTAACTCATCTATACTCATTCCCCGAATTTGTTTTCATATTTTCTTCTTCCTGCAATTCTTTTAACACCTTTCCACTCTGTTTGGGCTTTAAGGTCTTTTCAACCACAGGCATTCACTTTCTTCATTAATTTTCTTTGCTTGATCATTTTAACTTTCAAGCAAATCTTCATTTTCATAAACTCAGTTTCCCCCATTTTCTCCAACCTTCCAAATAAATTGTTCATCTCTTCTTCTGTTTCTAACTGACTATTGTCTTTACAAGTTTGGTCACATTTTATTGTAATTTTATTTTCCAACCCTATCAGTGCTTTGTGCCATTTCTTTTAATTATAATGGTGAACGTGTTTACATACAGTGTTCTGATCTTTATGTTTAACATCATAAAATAATCCAAGTGTATGAACCTCGATCATTTCATATGGTCCATCATATCATTCTATCAGTTTATTCTTCGCTTGATGATCAATCACGGCTACTTCTTTCCATATTTGGCGTGTTTGGATCTTCCAATCGGTTTGTTTGTTGTGACTTGTGAGAACCATGTTTTCCCTATATCATCCTTCCGTACTGATTCATTGTTAATGGTTCCAAATCCCTCTTCATTTACTCCTACCATCACAGCACCTCTCCTCACCACCAATCTTTTAATTGGGATTTTCTCCACCTCTTCTGGTAATTGACCCACTACTAATTCCTTAAACACTACAGCATCCTCCAACGCATCCAAGAAAACGTCATCATCGTCATTCAACTTACACTGTGTATCCATTAACTTTTTATCATCTTTCTCACCCTGTTCTGAACTCAAGACTTACATTTTTTCCCGATTTTCCATCTATGAGAGCTTATAACTCTGTACAATCCTGCATCAAATGATTTTCCCCACAACAAGGATATAGTAAAACCTTAAGCTCTTTTGTTGTTGTAAAATGGTGCAGCCATTAACCTCACCTATTGGTGACTCGTCCTTTTTTACTTCATTATTCTCATATATCATTTCATCCTTTTGTTTAACCAAAGGATTTCTAAAACTGTTAATTCCACAATCTATATCTAATGCATATTTAAATAGATTGTCAAACCCACATTCTCCCAAATTTATTGGTAACTCTTTTTCATTACTCAGTTGTTTACCTTTACTATCAAATGTATTTTTCTTTCCTTGACTCATATCTCCCGCTTCCAATTTGTTTATGTTATCGTTTGTTCCTTCTTCTTCTTCTTCTACTTCTTCAGACTCCTACTTTGTTCCTTCATTCAATTTTGCAATTGAAACTTCCTCCCCCCTCTAATTCAAGTGAACACTTCTTAACAATCACCCCTCTGTAATATCCTCAAGATTTGCTACTCCCATCGAGAAACCACTTATCATCACTTTAAATTCTGTACAATGCTTCATCCAATGTTGTTTACCACAATATGGACATTGTAAATTGTTTGGCTTCTTTTTTATCTTTTCTGATCTTATTTCTCCTCCAGATGCACCACTTACTTTAGTCTGCTGTTTCTCTTCCTTTCTTATTCTCATTTCACATTCACCAATCATTAGCTTAGTATATGTGATAATTCCAAGATCCAGATTACGATTAATTCCTCTAATGAAACTTTGTAGAGAAATTCCATTACAAGACAAAGAATGTGAATTTAGAACAAAATAATAATTGTAAAATTATAATAATTAGGTTGTCCGACGTATCTATGATGTTGTAAAACAATAAAGTGACGATGCGGTGCGGTGCGGTGCGATGTTATTTATTAAGATGGAAATTTATTTGCCACTTATCAGCCCAAAAAGAAGTTTATTTAATGCGTGCTGAACTTATACACCCTTCAAGATTTACAACAGAAGTTGCCAATTTAGTTTCATCAGCAAACTTAGAACCATGATTTTTATTTCCTCATTCAATTCATTTACATGGATTACGAAAATAACAGCAACTAATACAAAATCCTAAATAACACCACTTTCTACTAGCTCCCATGTTTTTTTTTTATCCCTGTTCTCTTAACTCTTCATGTATTCACACCACTACTCTTCACGTTTTCACCCTCTTCCCTTTTGCGCCAAATCTAATAACTATTATTAATTAACTCTAATTTTATTATGTAACAACCAATACATCCCCCTTATTATAATATATATATATATATATATATATATAATATATATATTATATATACATATTATTATATGATAGTATCGTAACAACGGTAAATATAAATATATACTATATAATATATATTATATATATATAATCAGGATGGGGAGTCGGAGTCGGAGACTCGGGAGTCGAGCGTTTTCAAGGGGTAAGGAGTCGGAGTCAGGAGTAGATTTCCAAAAAAGTTGGGAATTGGAGTCGGTTTTAAAAAAATGACTCCTATCGACTCCCAAAACAATTTTGTATAAACTTTTCACACTAAAATTTGGAAAAACTTAATTGAATTTTTATTATAAAAGACGTACATTTTTTTATTTTGACATTTGTTTGTAGACAATTTTAAATCTGTTTATTTTTAATTTTTCCTTATATTAAAAGAAAAGAAAAACTTTTTCCAGCGATATTTTAACATTTTCTATATTATTTTTCAATAAGGAAGAGAGAGTAGCTAATTTAGTGTAGTTAGGATGTGATGAGAAAAAATGTGTAGTTGGGAGTGGAAGTTGGTTTTCTGTAAATAGAAAAAAGTAAGTGAGATTTAGTTACTCTCTCTTCCTAATTCCTCTGTGCTCTATATATATGCTCCCCCCACTTTCTCAAAACAGAATTCAGCTTCCTTTTCTCCACTTTTCACCAAATAACTCTACCCTCGGTACATCATAGTCTCAGCTCTAAGAAAGGCCAAACGCAAATTCTACAATACAAACAACAATCAAAACCCCCCCACACCTCCCAGATCATATTTGACTGTTCTCCAATTCCCTACGGGTCAGTTAAAAAATCTCCTTAAAAAAACATCCATTTCACTCAATCCAACACCTCCCCCAAAAAAAAAGTTATTCCTCCCACCAAAAGTTAAAAGCCCCAACCTCATTAAATGCGTATACCGCATACCATCGCCAGAGACCCCGCAAACCTGGGAATATTTCGGCGAAACCAACTATTTTTACAAGACAGACTAAATCAGGGCATATATATGATCTTATAACCAACAACTAAACTCTGCTTACTTCTCATAGAACCAACTATAACCATTCCATCAACATAATTAATAATACAAATCAATTTTCAACACTTCAGATATTAGTTTAAGAAAGCAAATGGAATCATTTGCATTAGAAATTGGATAATATAACAAACAACAGGGCAAAGCGGATGGTCCGATATGAATCAGTTTAATGAAAGGACACACACTTCTTAAAAAAAGATAAACAGAACCCACCAATGTGAATATATATATATATATATATATATATATATAATATAATATATAAGTATATATATATATATATATATTAATATATATATATATAAATATATAAATATATATTAAATATATACGGTATATATATATATATATATATATATATTATATATATGATATATAGTATATAATAAGAGGTCACCTTTTTCCTTTTTCTAATTTGCAGTTGTAGAATAGAAAGTTAATTACGACGAGTTTTATCCTAGAGAAGAACATTTCAATAAAGTGAATAGATAGCGGCGCAAGTAATTCATCATTAATCGTAAAAGGGAAGAGATTTATTTATCTATAGAGAGTAGGCATAAGTAATATCAGAGTAAAATTTTACATGGTTTAAATTTATAAACTTTAATATGAATATTTTCACTGGGGTAAAAAATATTATTGTGATTTGTGAATAAACTAATTCATCATTCCTGTGATATATAATTAATGTGTTATAACTTATTAGCTATTACCATTAGAAGTAAAAACTAAAGATTCTTAAGATCTCATAAGTTTGAGTGGGAGTAACTTCCCACTCGCTGGTACAATGAGAGAATGATAATTTATCATTTTTTTTAAGGAATGAGTGTAGGAGCCCTTACATTCAACTTGTGTCTGAACTGATGCAGGAGCCCTTGCATCTACATTGAATACCATCAAACAACAATTTAATATCATACTTCATCGACTGACAATTCTTGTTGTGTTACCAGTCCAAGGTGGGAAGTCTTATACTTTAGTGCTTAATATTTAACAAAACAATAAAAGTTAATAAGAAAATAAAATAAAAGAGGATTATTTAAATTATTATTAAAAGACATAAATCACAACTAAATATTTTAAACTTAATTTCGTGGATCATGCTAAGGCCCAATCACCAAAAGTGACAATTAAAGAACTTATCTGTTCTATAGATTGAGAAATATAATCTTTGTAATCTTAAGCTAGATTTAGGATAAGTTAATTAACAGTGTTTTTAATAAATAAAGCTGTGAAAAAGGAGTGTGTGATGGAGTGAATTGGAAGAGTGATAGTCTAATTTGTAAATAGTCATTTGTAAATACCATCTTTATAGAAAAATTACATTAAATTGTTGCAGCAGATTTCACTCTTGTTATTTTATCTTTCTAAGTTTGTGGGTGTTGTTACTAGTGCTTCTGGTATAAGTTCTTATATCATATGAGTTTGTCTGTGCCCAGGTACGTATCTCCTTTATTGAGTGGGCATTACTTGTTTTTATATGCTTCTCCTTCTTTAAGTTAATCCCATCTAATAATCATTTTAGGCTTTCAACCAGTGAGCAAGGGCAGATAGGAGCTTACCATTCACCATCGTATAATATTTGAATAAAATCTTAGCCAAATTGGGGAAAATTCTTTACCTTGGAAGTAGAATTTCCTTATTCAAATTTAAATTAATAATCTACAGTTTTTATTTCCAATGCGATTAGATAACTTCCAATTCTCATTTCTTTTTGCTTTTTACTTTTTTCTTCCCCCCCCCCAAAAAAAAAAAAAAAAAAAAAAAAAGATATATATTATAATATATTATATATATCTATATTATATATATATATAATATATAATATTATATTATATAGTATATTAATATTACATATATATATAGAGTGTGTACGAAATACGGTCCGGCCGGAATTTGACAATTTTTTTCCGGTTCGGTCCGGCCAGAATTTTGAAAAATTCCGGCGGGAACCGGAATTACTAATTAACTTCTGAGAAAAATTTGGTTGGAAGAGATTTATATTATATAACCCATAGCCCATCTTTTAAACAACAATCTTAATAGTAATGCCTTGGTGTAGTAATTCATACAGTATTATCACATACCTACATTATTTAGAATAAGAGTTTACTCAAATCCTCAAAATATAGGAATTTAAGATAAGTTCACATTAATTTCAATTTAATTGCCAACTTAGGTCATATTATATATATATATATATAAATATATATATATATATATTATAATCTTATATAATATATAATATATAATATATATAGATATATATATAAATATAGCAAAATTTCTTTAAACATTAACTGTAAATAAACATTAAATGACATTAATAAATACTCCCTTATATATATATATATATATATTATATATATATATAATATATATTATATAATTATATATATATAATATATATATATAATAATATACTATAGTAATATATAATATATATATATAGTTGTATTATATATATAAATATAAACTTCTTATACACTTTTGAAAATATTGCTGAATTGTGGGGAAGTAAAAGAAAAAACTGTTCCAGTATTGGGCGATATTTTAAACGTTTTTTCCTCAAATATATTTCCTGCTTTCTGAAAAATGAAATAATTTCTCTGAATATATTTAGGAGAAGGGAAAGGAGCGTAATTTTGGGCTAGTACTGCTATGTTGGGAATTTAGCTTTGTTCATTTCACCAATCAAGGAATTCTTCTTTTCCCATATTAGAGATGACGTTGTTTCTGGTAAAAAAAAAAAATTCAATTCTTTAAGAATCCAACTTCTGCAATGTTTTCCGTATTTTTCTTTTTTTCCTTTTTACACTAACTGACTCAGCTGTCAATTTCACTTTCTTCAAATTTATAAAACTAAAGTAACTTTGCAGTAAAATTTTCTTTTCCTTAAATGCCCTGATGATTTGAGGTAACTTGGCAAATCTAAGCTTTATTTTAGATAATGCTCGTTTCATGAAAATGACTCATCGCCCTAAAATTCTTAATGTTACCTGCTACTACTTTCATTAACTTTCTACCTTCTAATTATTTGCATATTTCTTCAAGCATCCATGTTACTGTTGCTGTTGTCTGCAGGTTTCGGTGTTGCTTACTTCCATTAGAAAATAGTCCAGTAGTATCTATTGAGTCTACTACAGTAATTAAAACAATATAATCTTGTTTCGATATATGTTTATTGATCCTATTCCTCTTCCTTTTATTCATATTCTAAATCTAAATGCCTTCTTCAGCTCTTCTTTATTCTCTTCTGTCATCCTCAGAGTTTGAAAGAAATGCTGGAGAGCTCAAATAATGTAGAAATAATTGATGATAAAATTGATTTTGCCTTATAGTTTTCTTAACCATGAGAAATGGTT